>JAABOM020013016.1:0-19318 GCA_011800125.2 Solanum clarkiae | reverse complement strand
ACCTCTTATAATGTATATTCCTTAAATGTATTCTTTTCTTACCATGTTTTAGGATTCTTTCATCATTAATTTTTCTATTATCTCTAATCTTTATATTTTCCCAAAAATATATATATTTTTACCATATTAGGATTCTTTCATCATCAACTTTCCTTAGACCTCTTCACTTATATTTTTCTCGAACATATATATATATATATATATATTTTAGGATTCTTTTAGCATTAGGTTTTTTAATACCTCTTATCTTATATTTTTCTCGAATATAATTTTTTTTACTATATATTTTAGAATTCTTTCAGTGTTAGATTTTTTAATACCTCTTATCTTATATTTTTCTCGAATATAATTTTTTCTTACTATATATTCTAGGATTCTTTCATCGTTAGTTTTTCTAATATCTCTTATCTTATATTTTTCTCAAATTTTTTTTTTCATATCATATATTTAGGATTCTTTCATTATTAATTTTCCTAATATTTCTTATCTTATATTTCTCTCAAATATATATATTTTTTATCATATATTTTAGAATTTCTTCATTATTAATTTTTCTAATATCTCTCACCATTTGTATGTTGATAGAAAATTGAGAAGAACTCATTTGTCCCATATTAATTGAACTTGTGAGGTAATGAACACATATTAAGAAAAGCATTCAAAGACAAAATGACAAAATTTACAGTATACTTTCCACTGTCCTTTTGTGAAATGTGAAATCATAAATAAAAGGACAAATATGGAAAAAATTTCAGACATTCTTTTTGAACTTTGAACAATTCAACTATTTTGAACATTGAAAAAAGTCTCAAAAATTCAATTAATTTGAGACGGAGAGAGTAATATTAAAGTAGTGTTCTTTATTTTAATGTTTGGAATATCTCAAAAATATAAAAACAGATACAAACTAAATAAAGCACCTTTTAATAAGAAACTATATTCCTTTCAGTATACTGTAAAATATTTCAATTAATTTATATTATATTCCAAAGATATATAAATAGGAAAAATTGAATAAATTGTACCTTTATAAGTAGATGAAATCTTGAAATGTCTTCAATCTATATTTTCTGCCAAAACACAAACATTGTTATCAACAAATAGAACTTATAACACTATTTTCTATTGTTATTAAATTTCTACTTGCTAAATCTTCTTTTCACTTGGAAAAAATTTTGAGAAATTAGGATAGTTTTGAGAATTTTTGGAAGGGGAATTATCATGATGGGGGATTTTGAAAAACTTTTTTTTTTTTTGTACTCTATAGATAAATAAATCACAATATAATATATCACTTGGAACATGTAAAGATCTAATTAATTAAGGAAAGAAGAAAAAATTAAAAATTTAAAGGTGTAATCTCGCTGTAATTAGGAGAGTTCATTCACCATAAAATTGTATAGACAAAATTCATTGAATCTCAAAGAAAATATTAAATGAAAAGTGAACATTTTAAATGATTTCAAAAAAAAAATAATTAAAATTATTTTTGTAATTCGACTTTAGATCTAGAATTTTTTTTATGAACACAAAAAGATAAATATCAATTAAATTCAGGATAACAAAGGAAAACAATAAATAAATAAGTAGAAAACTTGGAGAATGGTGTGAAAAAACTTTTCTTTACCTTGACGTAGTAAATAGGAAGGAAAATATTAAACACAACGCAACAAAATATTTGAAGAGAGGGTTGCAACTTTTGAGTTCTTCAATATTTTTAAATAATAAAATACTAATTAATAGAAAATAAATACTTTTTGTTTAAAGGATAAACGATGTAAGATGGTAAAAATTTGTTATTCTATTTATATATCTATATTCTATATTTATTTGGAGTGTAACTGAATTCATATATGGAGTACTTATTTAGAGTAAACAAAATGTGGGGTATCTATTTAGAGTATACTTGGAGTAAATGTGTAACAGAAAATTATTATGACTAATATATGGAGTATCTATATTTTATATTTATTTATTTATATGCATTTATTTATATTTATTTGTTTATATTATTATAAAAATATGAATATACATGTTCGTTGATTAAAATATTCCTGAACTACTGAATATAAAAATTTATGTATTTTAGCCTTTCATGGGATAAAATTTTACATAATAAAATTATCTTAAAATATTTATTTACTACCGCATCTAATCTTCGAATATTTTTTAACTTAAATTTTCTAACGCCGCTTATCTTATACTTTTCTCAATATATACTGGATAATTTAGGATTCTTTTATTATTAGTTTTTCTAATATCTCTTATCTAACAGTTTTTTCTTATCATATATCTTAACACTACTAAATTTTAAATATTATAAAAATAATATTACTAATTTGAGAAAATAGTAAATGACGATTCTATCTATTATAAGTAAATAATTCAAATATATATATATATATATATATAATCCTTCATAATAGATAGATTAGTCACTTTAATTTAGACTTTTCTGAAATAAAGTACTAAAAAATAAATTCAAAGAGAAGAGAGTCACATGGATACATCAATTACCAAATGAATTTTCATTATTTCCTTTTATGTCTTTGTGGATTTGGTGACGCAGAAATATACACAATCCAATCAAAATGCAAATTTTATTCCAAGTATATATAAATAAATTGGTACTGTATAAGTAAAATTTACTCAAAAACATATGAATTAGTTCTCACTTTAATTTTCAACCGTGTTACATGAATTTATTCTATTTATCTTTTTCCTCTTTTTGTAAATTAGTCAATTTACCATTTGTATATTGATTGAAAAAAAGTAATATTACAGGTAGTTCTCTTATTTTAATATTTGGAATATCTCAAAAATATAAAATTAAATACAAACCAAATAAAATAATACTTTTTAATAGGACTATTGTAAAACCTTTCATTCGGAAGATATATAAATAAATAAAATTAAATAAATGGTACCTTAATAAGTAGATCAAATCTTAAAAAGCCTTCGATTAATTTTTCTGCAATATTATCAACAAATAGAACTTATAACACTATCTTCTAAACTTCTACTAGCTGGATCATCTTTTCACTGAAAAAAATTATAAGAAAATCAATTAAATTCAAGATAATATAGGAAAAATAATAATCAAAAAGCAGAACAATTAGGAGATCATTGAGAACTATAGGGAGGGCACTCTGAAAACATTTTTTCTTTTTTTTTTTTGGAATATGTAAAGATCTTAATTAATTAAGGGAAGAAGAAAAAAATAAAATATTTAAAGGTGTAAATCTAGCTGCAATTAGGAATGTTAATTCACCATAAAATTATACTGTCAAAATTCATTGAATTTTAAAGTAAATATTAATTAAAAAAGTGAATTTTAAAAATGATTTCAAGAAAATAAATTAATAATTTAAAAAATTCGTAATTTAACTTTTGACTAAGATTTTTTTCCAGAACAAAAAGAACATAAAAATTATCAGTTAAATTTAAGATAACAAAGGGGTAAAAAATCAAGAAGCAGAAAAATCATGATGGGAATTTTGAAAAACTTTTTTTTTTTTTTACCTTTGATTGATAAGTGAAGAACCAGATGTAGAAGTAAAAAAATTAGGAAGAAAAATATTAAACAAACACAATAAAATATTTAGAGAGAGGTTACAACTTTTGAGTTCTTCAATATATATAAATATAAGTATAAGTATAAATATAAACATAAATATAAATAAAATAAACGTGGGATTTGTGTATATTAAAATTTTAATAATAATGACAAACAGAAGACTTTTAGGTAAAGGATAAACTATGCCAAAGATGGTAAAAATTATAAATGTGCAACCGAAAATCATTATGAGATAAAATATTAATAACATGACGATAAAATATTTTATCCTCATGTTATTAATTTTTTTATACTTCTTTTCAAATCATATTTTTAATCCATATAACAACTTTTTTATTAAAAATATTTATTTCATTCAAAAAAAAGAAAAGAATATCGATCGAGTATATATTTAATATCGTTCTATAATGAAATGAACGATCAAAATTAAAAAATAATAATATTAACGAAATCTACAATGTGTTTAAACATATTTTAATGCAAGTAATATAAAGTAATTAATAAAAATAAAGATATTTCATACTAATTTCTTCAAAGACTATATCTATATTGTAAAAATAAATTTTAAGTTATAATTTAAAAAATATTTTATTAATGTCAATCAAAATTTGTTTATCTATATTAATATTAAATTGATATTAAGTTGTCATCTATGCCTTCCAACTTTGCATGTGCACATATAGTCATTAAATTTTTTTATAAAGTTGAACAAATAGACATACGTTTTTTACATGATAATTAGAGTGAGATACAATCAACCTAATTATATTATTAGATAGAGAAAATATATCATGCTACATGCAGAATGCACGTGTCTATTTAGTTAACTTTATACAAGCTTAAATGCTCCGTGTGCTCCAAGATAAGTTGGAGAGTATAGATGTCAATTGATATAAAAAACTGAAGGACACATTGATGTATTATGCCTAAGAGATGAGTAAAACTTAAAATGTATACACATAATACATTCATACATATGTAAATATATGCAACATTAAATACCAATCATAAAAAAAATAACATTAGATTTTGCAATAATTTTTAACATATAAAACTAATAAATTTAAATAAATTATGATATTTTGTATGTTATATAAAAAAATATTTTATAGATGAAGGATTAAAAAAGGAAAAGGAAAAATAGGCTTTGAAGAGCCACCTTTTCTAACTTCCTCTTGCCAACTACTTATACAATACAATAAAAACTCTTCGAAGAGACACCTATTCTAACTTCCAAAACTCCTTCTTGCCAACTACTTTTACAAAAAATAAATAAAATAAAAAAATGGAAGGATGTATAAATACAAATACGTCGTCAAATATTTGATTATGAAAAAATTTAAATATAATTTGACGCTGTCTTTGGAATTTGAGAAACATCTATAGTCCTGTCTCTTTTTTTTCACTTTCACTATATTTTTTATTTTAGATTTTTTATTTTCCTAAAAATGATCACATTTAAATTATATTTTATGTTTTATCATAAAAGCATATTTAAATAATCAAATACTATTTGCAAAAATTATAATTAAACATAACATTACCATCAAAGTCAGTTTAATTTTTATTTTTAGGTGGATTTTATTCGTAATAAAATACTGAATGGAATCCAACAAAAGTAAAATTGGGGTGGTAACATTAAATAGTTATTATTTTCAAAACTGACTAAAATCGAGTGAGTGTCAAAATAGATATTGTTGTTCTCTATGTATTACTAAAATACTTATAACAAAAATTTTTGTTTAAAAAAAAAACTTTTGCAGTAAACAAAATTTTTGTAAAAAAGAAATTTGCAAAATAAAAACTTTTGTAGAACAAAACTTTGTGAAAACAATAACCACAAAGATTCTAAACAAGTTATCAAAAATAAGTAAATTAGAAGTAAGAAAAAGATGGAAAAATAAGAAGTATCCGAGTCCACAGAATTCACTGTGTGTCCTCAAGAATTTTAATCCCCTCACTGTACCCAAAGTTGTGTATTATTTCCTCCCAGGATAAATCGGATATACCTGTTAAAGAAGTAGCGGTACCTCAAACTTCAATAACTTCAGCGAACTCAAAAGGCAGAAACGAAATCACACTAAGACTCTATTTTTATTTGAAAGAAATTTATGCAAATGAAGAAGATGTTATATCAAAAAATGAGAGAAGACCTCTTTATTTATAGCCAACAAAGGATGCTTATTGTGCCTTATTAGAAAAGTCACATCCGTATGGAAAAAACATAATCTTTTAGAAAGGCCACCACTTTTAGAAAAAGTTATGACCCTTTAGAAAAATCACAACCCTTCAATTCCATTCACAACTTTAAAACCCAACAACCCCCCACATGATTGAGAATGACTATTTTAAAAAAAAATAAAAATAAAAATAAATAAAATACATGCATGAAAAAATTTGTGTGATTCGTAAGTGAGGATTAATTGCATTTGGATAAGTAAGTTTTTCTTTGAACTTTCCATAGTGAACATATGTCGGATATACTCGATCAACCGATAGATGTGATATCTTTAAACCGTCGATCTTTGTTGTACACGTAGATAACATAAGTCACACAACTAACCCTTTAATTGGTATTGGTTCTCATTGTTTTATTCATTTCAGCTATGAACACTTCCTGGTTCATAAATGCATAGAGAATTGGCCTTACCGAATTCTGCTTGAAGCGGCTTACACTTCACACTTACATAGGTGATTTCTAAATGTGTTATCCTAGAGATACACTATCTGATATACCCTGTATCAAACTTAGAAACCATTAAAAGATCATATTACCTTATCCTTGTTCTTGAACATTGTCTTATCATGAGAATAGATATTAATCATAGTTTTGACAATGTTGAATCGTCATCAATGACTTTGTTTGATCTCCTTACTTAGATCTTGGGATCTCCAGTCTTCTAGGTAGAGTTACTGCTACGATGATTTGTCCTCAGCCATAATCCATTCTTTTTGGTGACCTCTCAACTCCCTCTCTAGTTAGGCTTTTTTGTAAGTGGATCCGACACATTATCCTTTGACTTAACATAGTCAATTGTGATAATTTCACTAGAGATTAGTTGCCTAACAGTATTACGTCTTCGTCGTATGTAAAATGACTTACCATTATATATAACGCTCCCAACTCTTCCTATTGCCGCTTGACTATCACAGTGTATGCTATATGAGCCATTGATTTGGGCCAAAATAAAAATACTTTTTAAGAAATTTTGAAGCCATTCAGCTTCTTCACCAGCGTTGTCTAAGGCAATGAACTCAGCCTCTATTGTAGGTCGAGCTATAAATGTTTGTTTGGACGATTTCTATGAGATTGCTCCTCCACTAATGGTAAAGACTTATCCATTTGTGGACTTAGTCTCAGTTGACCCAGTAATCCAGTTTGCATCACTATATCCTTCAACAACTACTGTATACTTGCTATAATGCAAAGTAAAGTTTTGAGTATATTCCAAATACCCTAAAACTCGTTTTATCTCCAGCTAGTGAGTTTGATTGGGATTACTCGTGTACCGACTCAATTTGCTTAGAGCACAAGCTATGTCTGGTCCCATAAAGTTCATGATGTACATCAAACTTCCCAATACTCTATCATAATTCAATTGAGACTGGCTTTCACCTTTATTCTTAGCCAGATCAAGGTTCAGATCAATTGGAGTTCTTGCACTTTTGCAGTTTAGGTACTTAAATTTTTCTAGTACCATTTTAATATAATGAGATTGAGACAATGCCAGACCTTGAGGAGTTTTGTGAATCTTAATTCCTAATATCAAGTCAGCAACTCTAGGTCTTTCATATCAAACTTACTAGCAAGCATACACTTAGTAGCATTTATGTTAGCAATATTGTTACTTATTATTAACATATCATCCACATATAAGCAAACAATGATAATTTTATTTGAGATGTTTTTAATGTAAACACATTTGTCACAATCATTAATTTTGAAATCATTTGACATCATTGTTTGGTCAAATTTTGCATACCATTGTTTGGATGCTTGTTTGAGTCCATACAAAGACTTAAAAAGTTTGCATAACTTCTTTTCATTTCCAGGAATTATGAACCCTTTTGGTCGCTCCATATACACTTCTTCCTCCATATCTTCATTTAAGAAGGCTATCTTGATATCTATTTGATGAATTTCTAGACAGTACACCGCAACTAATGCTATTAACATTCGAATTAACGTAATTCTTGTTACCTGTGAGTACGTATCAAAGTAGTCAAAACCTTCATGTTTCCTAAATTCTTTAACAATAATCCTCGCTTAGTATTTGTCAATAGTGTCATCAGTTTTCATTTTCCTTTTGAAAATCTATTTAGACCCAGGGGGTTTATTTCCAGGAGGAAGATCAACCAATTCTCGTGTATGATTATTCATTATGGATTCAATTTCACTATTAACTGTCTCTTTTTAATATTTTGCTTCTGAAGAAGTGATAGCTTCTTTGAAAGTTCAAGGCTCATTTTCTAACAAAAATGTTACAAAATCAGGTCCAAAGGAAGTAGAGGTCTTTTGACATTTGCTACGCCTTGAATTTTCCTCATTATGATCACTCTCTTTTTCTTTTTCTTGAGTCCATTTAATTTCTTCATTAGATGATTCATGTTCTTTCTTATATGAACATATTGTTTCAAAGAATTTAACATTATCTGATTCAATTACCTTATTAAACATGAATGTCAAGATTTTCTGATCGATGCACCAGAAATCAATATGCTTTACTATTCAAGGTATTTCCTATGAATACATAATCAACAGTCTTAGGTCCTATTTTTGCCTTTTTAGGTTTAGGAATCTGGACCTTATCCAAACACCCCCACACTTTCAAGTATTCAAAGTTACACTTTCTCCCTTTCCATTTTTCATATGGAATAGATTGTGTTTTATATGGGGAACTCGATTGAGTATTCGATTAGCTGTAAGAATAGCGCTCCCCCACAAGTTCTGGGGCAGATCAGAACTAATTAACATGACATTCATCATCTTTTTGAGTGTTTGATATTTTTCTTTCTGTAATTCCATTCGATTGTGGTGTGTAAGGGGCTGTTGTTTGATGAATAATGTCATATTTCAAACATATTTTTTCAAAAGAAGATTCATATTCTCCGCCCCTATCACTTCTGATCATTTTGATCTTTTTGTTAAGTTGTGTTTCAACTTCACTTTATATTGTTTGAATGCTTCAATTGCCTCATCTTTACTACTAAGTAAATAAATATCGCAGTATAGTGTATAATCATTAATTAATGTGATGAAATACTTCTTTTCACCACGGAAGGTATTGACTTCATGTCACAAATATCTGTGTGAATTAAGTCTAAGGGATTTGAGTTTCTTTCAACAGACTTATATGGATGCTTAACATACTTAGATTCCACACATATTTGACGTTTTGACTGTTTAGTTTCAAACTTTGACAATAGATTTAAATTATTCATTTTCACAAGATTTTATAATTTACATGTCCTAAACATGAATGCCATAGATTGTTTGACTCAAATAAATAAGAAGAAGCTTGAATTTTATTATTTTCAACAATCATTACATTCAGTTTGAAAAGGCCTTAGTAAGGTATCCTTTCCCTATATACATTTTATTTTTGCTAATTACAACTTTATCAAAAATAAAAACACATTTGAATCTATTCTTGACCAAGAGACCAACAGAAACTAAGTTCTTCCTTATTTCTGGAACATGAAAAACTTTGTTTAGAGTCACCACCTTACCAGATGTCATCTTTAAACATACTTTTCCATAACCTTCAACTTTTGTTATGGAAGAATTTCTCATGTAAATGGTCTTATCAGGTGCAGCAGGAGCATATATTATAAAGGCTTTTTTTCCAGCACAAATATGTGTATTGGATCTAAAATCAAGCCACCATTCCTTGGGGTTTCCTACCAAGTTACATTGAGTCAATATGATACATAAGTTCTTTACTTCTTGATTCTTCTCAATCACATTTCTCGATTCTTTTTCTTTTGCTTCTTTGAAAAATGACAATAAACAACTTTATGTCCAGTCTTCCCACAATTATGACAGTTACCCTTGAACTTCTTTTTAGGCTGATTATTTTTTGGTCCAAACGGTTTCTTTCTCTTTTTGACATTTGGTCCTTCTTCAACAATATTTGCCCCAGCTATTTTTGCACTTGTTTGTGATCTCTTTTTTGCCGCCTTATTATCTTCTTCAATTCTCAAGCAAACAATAAGATCTTCCAAAGTCATCTACTTGCGTTTATGCTTCAAGTAATTTTTGAAGTCCTTCTAAAGTGGGGGTAACTTCTCAATGATGGCTGTCACTTGTAAATCATCATTCACAACCAATCCTACATTATAGATTGTGTGAGTATTAAGAACAAATTTAATACGTTTAAACCAGGTATTAAATAAAATTATACCTTCTGCAAGGAGATCATGAATTATAACCTGCAACTCCTGAACTTGGGTAACAATAGCTATACTGCTTATCATCTTGTAGTTTAGAAATTTTGCCACAATAGACTTTTTCATTCCAGCATCTTCAGTTTTGTACTTCTTTTCCAAGGCATCCCAGAGTTCCTTGGAAGTCTTCATGTAGTACACATTGTATAAGTCATCTTGCAAGCCACTCAGAATGTAATTTCTACATAGAAAATCTGAATACCTGAAAGCTTCAGTCACCAAAAGGTTTTCATTATTCGGTGTTCCTTCAGCCAGTATAGGAACATTCTAATTAAGTATCTCTGTAGACTTAGGGTACTCAAATAGAAGAACATCCTCTGCTGCCACCTCTTGAAATTTACACCGGAAAATTTTGCAGGTTCTTTTGCCAGAGAAATTATAGGGCCAACATTTGAACGACTTGAAGATGCAGTAGATGGTATTGTAGCAGTTGTCGTTCCAAGATTCACTTCATTTGAGTTAGTCTTTTTTTTCTATCACAAACAGACAAATACTCAACTCTCAGAAGATTCAGAAATTTTAAAATTAGAAATATAGAAACGAAAAAATAAAATAATAAATTCTAAAGATTGTTCTCTAGGTATTACTAAAATACTTAGAACAAAAACTTTTACATTAAACAAATTTTTTGTGTTACAATAAACAAAACTATTGTAGAAAAAAATTTGTAAAACAAAACCTTGTAAAAACAATAACCATAAAAATTCTGAATAAGTTTTCAAAAATCAGTAAATTAGAAGTAATAAAAATATACAAAACAAGTATCCGAGTCCACAGAATTCACTGTGTATCCTCAAGAATTTTAATCCTCTCACTGTACCCAAAGTTGTGGATTATTTCCTCCAGGATAAAACGGATATACCTGTTAAAGAAGTAGCGGTACCTTAAACTTCAATAAATTCAGCGAACTCAAAAGATAGCAACGAAATCACACTAAGACTCTACTTTTATTTGAAAGAAATATATGCAGATGAAAAAAATGTTATATTAAAAAATGAGAGAAGACCTGTCTATTTATAGCCAATAAAGGGTGATTATAGTTTCTTACTAGAAAAGTCACATCCGTATAGAAAAGGTAGAATCTTTTAGAAAGGTCAACACTCTTATGAAAAGCTATGACCCTTTAGAAAAATCATAACCCTTCATTTCCATTCACAACTTTAAAACCCAATAGATATTTGGTTGGCAAATGTTTCACAAGCAAAAGCCAAAAGATTTTGGACTTGCAATGGCTTTTGATTTAATATGAAGTACTGTTAAGACAAGTTATGTCCATATATATTTGTATGACAATAAAATTCGCGTCTAGAAAATAGTATTCAAGGAACAAAAAATATTGCTACAACCGTAGTATTTTATTCAAGGAGTGAGTTCTACAATATCTATGAATCCACTGATTCGCCTTTTCAAATATAAATTCATGAGCTCTTTAGCTTGTTCTTGAATTTTGAAAAACTTGATGGATTTAATCTTAACTTGTATTTGATTCAAGGGCTTTGGGGCTTGATCTTGAATTCGGTGGTCTTGATCTTGATATATGAATTTGATAAACTTGAACTTGAACTTGATATGATCTTGTTCTTGAACTTGAAATTGACTTGTACTTGAATCCAAAGGCTATTGGGCTTGTTCTTGAATCCGGTGATCTTGATCCTGATGCGTTCTTGAACTTGAATGTTTGATTTCTTGAATTCTTCTTGTTACTTGTAAAGAAATCTGCGCATTTGATCCACAAACTCTCTCTGGATTCTTTTTAGAATTCCTGATATCAGTTGTGAATTATGAGGACCCTTTTATATAGTTGTAGAATAGATGAGTCATAATAGAATCAGACTTTCTTCTGACCAATCAGATTTAAGATAGCATGGCGTAGGAAAAATGATAAGAATTGGACTCCTTGAGTTATAATAGAATCAGACTTTCTTCTGGCCAATCAGATTTAAGGTGACATGGCGCAAGAAAAGTGATAAGAATAGGACTCTGTTAAAGAATACACTAGCTATTTCTAAACATGTCTAGAATTTTCTCAAGAAATTAGGAGAGGTAAGGAGTATTGTAGAGTTTTATAAAATACTCTAGAATAATATGAAATTAGTAGATGAGTAGAAGTATCCATAAAAAAAATCTAGATATTTGTAATATTTAATATTAGAAGAAACTAGATATTTTGAATGATAAATGGCTAAGGTGTTGACATGTGTCAACAATTCATTGGCCACGAGAATCTATAAATAGGGCTGAGTTCTACCATTTGTGTAAGGAGTGAAGAAGTGAGAAAAGAGTGCCAAGAGTGTGAGTTAGAGAAAAAGAGTTTATAGGTAGAGAAGAGAAGAATAGTAAGGTACGTAACTAATATTGTAACTGTATTTTGTATTAATAAAAGTGTTCTTTTCTCTTACATTTTTCGGTTAAGCCTTAGTCTGTTTTTATGTTCTTAGTGCACTGGTGTTATTTTTATTATATGGTCGGCTCTGTCGCCTGAGTGATATATGGTCAGTTATACCGCCTGAATGATATATGGTCGGCACTGCCGTCTAAGTATTATTGTGCACTAAGGATTTATAAAATCAAAGGCCAACCAACATCAAAGAGTTGGTGTAGTGTGTGTGTAGTATATTCTAGGTCCTCTATAGTGGGTGCGTTGGGCTCGTTGAAGTTTCCAACAATTGATATCAGAGCAAGGCTGTTCGGGACCGTTTCTAGTGGAGGAAAATATTGGTAAACATTGGACGTTTACATTGACATGTTAACACTAAGGCTCTAAGGGAGATTCTATCAGAGCACAGTTAGGAACTGTGAAAGCTCATCGGTCTGGGACCAAGCTTACTTGACGTTGGATGTCATGATGATAGATCTTGCAAGCACGAGCAGTGGAATCAAGAAGCTTAATAACCACAACTATGGTTATTGACAGACTTGTATAGAATCCTACTTACAAGGTCAGGATTTATGGGACATAGTTGCTGACAGTGATACAACTCCTCCACCGAAGGAAAATGCCGAAGCTTTGAGAAAATGGAACATCAAGGCCGGGAAGGTTTTATTTATACTGAAGAATACAATCAAGGAGGACCTATTGGAGCACATCCGTGATGAGAAAACACCAAAGGCAGCCTGGGAGACTTTGGAAAAATTATTTTCAAAGAAGAATGAAGCACGCCTTCAACTCTTGGAAAATAAGCTTGCAGGTATCTCACAAGGAAGTCTATCTATTTCTCAGTATTTCACCAAGGTGAAATCTATTTGCCGTGAACTATCTCAACTTGCCCCTAAAGAGAAGGTGAGTGAGGCAAGGATGAAAAGAATTATCATCCACGGTCTAAGGTCCGAGTATAACGAATTTATAGCCGCTGTGAGAGGATGGCCTACTCAACCATCATTGGTAGAGCTGGAGAATTTATTGGCTAACCAATAGGCATTAGCCAAGTAGATGAATGAAGTAACCATAAAAAGCGAAGAGGAAGCACTCTTCACCAGTAAGAAGAAGAAGGATTCACCTCAGGGACAAGGAAGGCCCATGCCAAGGTGGACAAGAGGTGGCAAACATCACCCTAAGGAGAAAAGTAGCTTTTCAGAGGGAGCTCATGGACGAGAAGACCAACAACGACAACCAAGAAACCAGAATGATGGATGCTTCAATTGTGGTAGGAACGGTCACTTTGCTCGAGAATGCCGATTACCAAGAAGGCGCTTTGAAGGAAATATGGCCACCACCGTAAAGGAGAAAAATAAGGAGGAAGTATATATTAATGAAGAAAAAGAGTTGGAAGAGGACATGGAGGCACCTGCTTTTGCAGCAACAACTGATCCGATAGTCAATTACAAGGAGGATTGGATCATCGACTTTGGGTGCTCTAACCACATGACTGGTGATAACAAGAAGCTAACAGATATGACAAACTATAAGGGAAAAAGATTGGTACTGATGGTAGACAACTCAAGATTGTCCATCTCTCATGTTGTCAAGATGATCGTTCCAAGGAATGGTCCTCAGCAACTCTAACTCGAGAAAGTTTACCATGTTCCTGGCCTGAAGAAGAATCTGCTATCAGTTCCTCAATTGACGGTAGAAGGAAAATATGTACTTTTGGGCCAGAAAGTGTGGCAATATTTAGAAGATTGAAGGTGATTGGTACACCTATCATGGAAGGAAGAAGGAGACAATCAGTCTATGTCCTCTCTGCCAAGCCCACTTATGTGGATAAAGCTTGGAGGAATGAGATAGATGATCTCTGGCATGCTCGTCTTGGACATGTCAACTACAGTAGACTGAAGGAGATAATACAGAAGCAAGTATTTAAGGGGCTTCCTCAAGTGGACTTCCGGACAGACATAGTCTGTGCTGGTTGTCAGTATGGAAAGGCTCATCAATTGCCATACAAGGAATCAAAGTATCGTTCCAAGACGCCATTGGAGCTCATATATTCAGATGTCTTTGGCCCAGCCAAGCAAATATCTCTTGAATGGATGAGGTACATGGTGACTTTTATTGACGACTTCTCAAGGTACGTCTGGATTTACTTTATGAAGGAGAAGTCTGAGGCATTTTCTAAGTTCAAGGAGTTCAAGGAGAAGATAGAAGGTGAACTCAACATAAAAATTCAGTGCCTCCGTACTGATAATGGGAGAGAGTATTTATCAAACGAGTTCACTACATATCTTAAGGAATACAAGATAAAAAGACATTGACTTGCCCCAATACTCCACAACAAAATGGAGTGGCAGAGCGTAAGAATCGTCATCTTG
The DNA here is from genome assembly GCA_011800125.2 of Solanum clarkiae. NCBI lineage: Eukaryota > Viridiplantae > Streptophyta > Magnoliopsida > Solanales > Solanaceae > Solanum > Solanum clarkiae. The sequence goes on along the minus strand of JAABOM020013016.1, from coordinate 4,548 downwards.
CTTAAACTTGCTGAAGTATGCTCCACGCCAAGAATGTACCTGGAAGGTTCTAGGCCGAATGTATGAGGACAACAACCTATGTCATTAATAGGCTGCATCAACCCAAGCTAGGATTCAAGTTGCCTCATGAACTGCTATAGAAGGTGAAGCCAGCAGTCAGCCATCTCAAAGTATTTGGTTGTGTTTGCTATGTATCTGTCCCTGATCACCTAAGGAGCAAATTTGAGAAGAAGGCCATTCGGTGCATCTTTGTTGGTTATGTTGATGTACGAAAAGGCTGGAGATGTTGTGATCCAACCATAGGAAAGTGCCACACCTCAAGAAATGTGGTGTTTGATGAAGTTTCTGCTTGGTGGTCACCTGAAAAGATCGATCTTCCAGAATCTCATGGTTTAGAAGAACATGTTCCAGAGAATAAAGAAGAACGTGAAGAGCAAATATTGGATCCAAGTGTAGAAGGAGATGGGTCATCCTCCAGGGAAAAGAGTCCATGGAAAACTGGTGTACATCAATCTATATCCGAGGAGGTTCGTCCAAGCCAAATAGAAGTCAGGGAGTATGTACAAGAATTACAGAGATCAACGAGACCAAGACAACCTAATCCAAGGTATGCTAATGCTGCCCTTGTTGATGAGTCTATACCTATTGAGCCATCCTCGTATGAAGAAGCAAAAAAAGGCCTCGAGTGGCGTATGGCAATGGAGGAAGATATTAAGGCACTAAATGAATATCAACCATGGGATTTAGTGCCAAGACCGAAGGAAGTGAAGCCTATATCCTGTAAATGGGTCTACAAGGTAAAGACCCATCCGAACGGCTCAATTGAGAGGTATAAGGCTCGACTCATGTATCAGGGTTTCTCTCAACAATATGGTCTAGATTATGAAGAAACATTTAGCCCAATATCAAAGATCACAACTGTTCAAGTCTTACTTGTATTAGCTGCTTGCAAGTCTTGGAGGCTATGGCAGATGGATGTAAAGAACGCATTCCTACATGGCGAACTTGACAAGGATATTTATATGGAACAACCAAAAGGCTTTGAGAGCAAGATACACCCCAAGTATATTTGCAAAGTAAAGAAAGCTCTCTATGGCTTGAAGCAAGCCCCACGAGCATGTTACAGGAAGATCGGGGAATTTCTTATGCAAAATGATTTCAAAAGTTGCTCCATCAGATTCTAGCTTATTTGTAAAGGCCAAGGATGATAGAATAACAATAGTCTTAGTCTATGTGGATGCCTTGATCATCACGGGAGACTACTCCGAAGAGATACAAAGGACAAAAGAAAATCTCTCAATCCGCTTTCATATGAAGGAGCTTGGAGAGTTGAAGCATTTCCTTGGACTTGAGGTGGAGCGCACAAAGGAAGGGATATTTCTGGGCCAACAGAAATATGCCAAGGACCTTCTACAAAGGTATGGGATGCTTGACTGCAAGCCTATCTCTACTCCTATGGACTCCAATGTGAGGCTACTAGAAGATGAAGGGAAGAACCTGGAAGATGTGACGATGTACTGGCAGTTGGTTGGGAGTCTCATTTATCTTAAATTGACCTGACCAGATATTTCCTATCCAGTTGGAGTGGTTAGTCGATACATGAGCAATCCGAAGAAGCCTCACCTTGATGTAGTCAGACGCATCCTCAGATATGTAAAAGGGCACCACCAATTTTGGTATTCTATACAAGAAGACAAAAGACTACAAGATTATGGGATATTATGATGCCGATTATGCTGGATATAGTGGCACACGACGTTCAACCACGGGATACTTCTTTAGTCTCGGATCAGGAGTCATATCTCGGTGCAGCAAGAGACAACCTACTGTGGCATTATCAAGTACTGAAGCAGAGTATCGATCAACGGCAATGGCAGCACAAGAGAGCACTTGGCTCAAGCAGTTAATGGAGGACCTTCACCAGCCAACAGAATACCAAGTAAGGATTTTCTGTGATAATTTATCTTCCATTCGCTTGACAGAAAATTCAGTATTTCATGCAAGGACCAAATACATAGAAGTTCACTATCATTACATAAGAGAAAAGGTCCTTAAGGAAGAAATTGAGATGATGCCTATCAAGACAGAAGAGCAGACTGCCGATATCCTCACAAAGGGTCTTCACAAGACAAAGTTTGAGAAGTTCCGAAAGGCGCTCAGCATGGTCTGCAAGTTGACTTTAGAAAGAAGTTTTCCTTGAGGGGAAGTAGCTAGTGAGAGGGAGTGTTAAAGAATACACTAGCTACTTCTAAACATGTCTAGAATTTTCTCAAGAAATTAGGAGAGGTAAGGAGTATTGTAAAGTTTTATAGAATACTCTAGAATAATATGGAATTAGTAGATAAGTAGAAGTATCCGCAAAAAAAAATCTAGATATTTGTAATGTTTAATATAAGAAGAATCTAGATATTTTGAATGATAAATAGCTAAGGTGTTGACATGTGTCAACAATCCATTGGCCACTAGAATCTATAAATAGGGGTGAGTTCTACCATTTGTGTAAGGAGTGAAGAAGTGAGAAAAGAGTGCCAAGAGTGTGAGTTAGAGAAAGAGAGTTTATAGGTAGAGAAGAGAAAAATAATAAGGTAAGTAAGTAATATTGTAACTGTATTTTGTATTAATAAAAGTGTTCTCTTCTCTTAAGTTTTCCAGTTAAGCCTTAGTCTGTTTTTAAGTTCTTAGTGCACTAGTGTTATTTTTATTATATTGTCGGCTCTGCTGCCTAAGTGATAAATGGTCAATTATACCCCCTGAATGATATATGGTTGGCACTGCCGTCTAAGTATTATTGTGCACTAAGGATTTATAAAATCAAAGGACAACCAACGTCAAAGAGTTGGTGTAGTGTGTGTAGTATATTCTAGGTCCTCTATAGTAGGTGCGTTGGGCTTGTTGAAGTTTCCAACAGACTCCTTTCAAGTGACATGACAATATTTGATTGGTTGAGACACATCACTTGTACATATGGTGTATTTTCATTGGCCTTTGATTTGAGATAGGAATGCCATGTCATTTTGACACATGGCGTGATCCTATTAGTTTCTTTATTTGACTTGGCATGCCACGTCTTCCGACACGTAGCATCAAGTGGGCCTCTGGGATGAGGGGACATTGGGCCTAATAAAGTGGATCATCTTTTGTAATTTGTCATGTTTATTGATGTGGTTGTCAAGGTGTTGAAAAGATAATCGGTTGGGCTTTGAGTCATCACTTTATGCATGAATTTGAGTCTTCTGTGAAAGAGCCGAAGCTAGTTATCTCCAGTGAAAGGTCAAATTTAATTTCACTCTCTGGTCCATAATGCTGTAACATGTAGAATAAATGTTCTCTTGGTTCAACTGTCTAGGGGCGAAGGTTCTTTTTGGTTAGTTTACATGTCATTGAAATGTATTTTTATTCGCAGCATTACTTATGGGTTTAAAATGTTTCAAGGCATTCAGGGTGAAACCAAAAGTGTAAAGAAATCCCTCGAGGTGAAGCTTTAATTTTTGTTAGGGATTATCAGGCGATAGCGGAAGCGTGATAAGGATCGGGATTGATATTGAAAAGTATAAATAAATTATGCAAGATAATAAAATGGATACACAGATTTAACGTGGTTCACCCAAAAATATTAGGCTACGTCCACGGACGACGAGGAGAAAAATATCACTATAATTGAGAAGTGCACAACAAAACCTCATGGGGCCTAAGCACTACGAGGATATAATTTTTGTGTATCACTCAGTGATATAAAAGGAGTATTACAACACTCACAAAAAAAATACACAATGTGTGTGTATTTCACAGAATTTTTGAGGCTCTCTTATTTTTCCTCTCTTTGGAGTGTTAAAATGAAGAAGTAGTTCTTCTTTTATAGGCAAACTTTGCCTACACTTGTCGAAAAAACTCAACAAGGTTGGCAAGGTTGGTGGCCAAATTTGGTAGCCAACATTGTTGAAAAACTTGTGGCCAGATTTCAACCATTTTTTTTCTCGTCTGTGCAAATTTACTTATTTAAAAGGCGTTTCTCATCCTGAATTTACTGAATTGTGAGATGGATGCTTGACTTTCAGGACATGGTTACTGAAAATGAGTTCGAGAAGAAGCTACTTGGGGATGTAATTCCTCCTAGTGATATCGATGTTACTTTTAATGACATTGGGGCCTTGGAGACTGTGAAGGATACTCTGAAAGAACTGGTGATGCTGCCTCTTCAGCGACCGGAATTGTTTTGTAAGGGACAGCTGACCAAGGTAAAAGGAATTTATTTTATGTTGAAGTCCATTGGGATGTTCGCTCTTTCTTTCTTTCATCTCTTCCCATCTTCCTTGGGTTGCAAATCAAGGTAGAAGGAAATGACTTGCTTTATGTTGATGTCCATTGGCATCTTCATTCCTCTCCATCTGTGTGTGTGTTCTTCTCTTTTTTGGCTTCATATTGTTGGGGGGAGGTTTAGGTTATTAAATCTACGTCTGATAAGATGCTATCCGCAGCCTTGCAAGGGAATATTGCTCTTTGGACCTCCAGGTACTGGTAAAACAATGCTTGCAAAAGCTGTTGCTACTG
>JAABOM020013006.1:0-19318 GCA_011800125.2 Solanum clarkiae | reverse complement strand
TTACAATTATTATTTATATTTATTTATTTTATTTATAATGTCAAAAATATTATACGTGAATTTTAAACAATTGAACACTATTTAAATTAGTTTATATGATAATACAAATTTAATATATAAATAATTTTGTGATGACGGTTGGAGAAAACTACAAAAATTAATGGAAGAGAGAGAAGTACTACAGAGTCAAAGAAAGAGAGAGAAAGAAAAAGAGTGTTTCATTATTCTTTTAGTATTTCAGATATAAAAAAAATAATGTTATTTTGGACAAAAGCAAAACTCGTACTGAAATTTATTACTAATGCTATATAATATATTATTTAAATAATTGACCCAATTGAAAGCTAAAGGTTATAATTATAGCGGGTCTCATAATTTCAAAAAAAAAAATTATACATCAATTAAAATAAATTAATATAAAAATACATCTTTAATTTTATTTATAAAAATATCCCTGCTAAAGCAGTTATGTCAATAGAGATGTGTCTGCTTCATCCCAACTCCCTCTTATATAATAAGAGAACATATATAATTGTGAGTGGGGGTATTTACAAAATGGTTTGGATTAGTTATTGACTACAACCAAAACTAAGTTAATTTACTCAGTTTCTAAATTATTAAAATCAAATCAAATCAAATAGAATATATATTTGTAGCTTCGATTGTTATCGGCTTGGATTTAGTTATTCAATTATTAATCATACACAATTAAAAAAAACTTCATTCAAAAAGAAAAATAATTAAAGCTACTAACATTCAATTCTTTTGATCAAAATTTATTGTGAATAAAACTCTAAAATTACTGCTTTTGGCCTAGACGAGAAGAGAAGTGACATTTTCAGACCTATTAAAAATAATCATAGGCATCCATTTAAGAAAAAATTATGTAACTAGTCAAAAATTCTAATTTATTAATTAAAAGCAACTATGCTTTAAAAACATTATTAATTACAGCTACATTATAATCAAAAGGCAAATTAAAGTTATCCTAACCTATTTTTTTCCTCAACTTATTGACACATTTTTTGTTAAGAAATAAGAAAACACACCACGTTTTCATCATTCCCACTCCTCTCTCTATCCATCTTTATCTTCCCGCTTTTCTTTCTTAATTTTTTTTTTCAAAACTTTGAGATTTCATTACTAATAGAGTTTCATTGATTCAGGTAACAAATTTTCATCATATATAATGTATGATTTTAATTTTTCCGTATATTTTTTTATTTTATGTACATATTTATGCTTATTTATCAGTTTTTATTTTCACTCAGAATTTTGATAAAGGGAAGCTTATTTCTTTCAATATAATGTCTAACTCGAGGATTAAAAGAGGTATATCGTGTAATCTTCTATTTTTGGAAGATTTTTTCTCTTTTGATCTTTATATTATTCAAGGATTGATAGATAATATAAACTTTGTGTCTACAATGACCGAGGAGAGGATATCAAAGAATATACAAGATCCAATATGAATGCAAAATATTAATCAAGCTCAGAACAATAGAACAAACAACGAGTTTGAAGATATTTATGAAAATCGTAATGTGGAAGAATAAATTGTCACGATCCAAAAATGATTGTGATGGCACTTGTCTAATCCACCAAGATAACTAAGCTTAAACCTGCTAAATTCAATACATAATACTAAAAGTGGAAGAAATAAAGTCTAAAAGATAGGACACGCACTAGAATACCAAGTCTATAAATCATCCTAAGACTGGTGTCACATGTACAAGCATCTAATATAGAATAATATCGAAAAGAAATACAGGTCTGAGTCTCACTCCTCAAATAGAACACAAGAGATGCTGAAAAGACTTCGAGAGTCTTCCAAAGATAGACAAGTTGCTACCTCTTGAATATCTAGAAGTTCGGTCCATCAAAAAAGGAAGGTAACTCAAGTGAAACCGAGCTCACAACCTATACAAGAGTGTAGAAGCAAGGGTACCAAACAATAGACACTCAACAAAAAGATCTAACTACAAGTAAAGAATACAGAATAAAATACTCCTTCCACACATACTGTTAGATTACACACCTACACTCAAAAAAGTCTCAGCACAAGAACAACAACATATATGTATACAGGAACCACAAAACAATTATTTCCAACAACAATCACAAGGTATAGATTAGATATACAATAATATCTGAATATACAATTCTATTATTGTTGCTCCCCAGCATACACAAGCATAAATGGTTTCACAAGTAATATAATGGCCCTTATTAAGGAACTGGGTTGTCGAACAAAAGGAATTTAAATGAAATCAGCAACTAATCCAAGCTATCACGTTTGAAGTGCTTTTAGTAAAAAGATATGGAGCTTTATGTAAATAAATTAAATGACTAAATTTCTTCTAAACTAGTTTTGGTTTTTTATTATCAAGATATCAATTAAGGAGCAATTCCAGGATTGTATCCTAAATGACTCCGTTTAGTCTTAACAGTTTCACCTATGTCTAGGTTCCTGATTACTGATTCACGGGGTCTAAATTACCTGAATAAGGTTGCATGCCTCTGCCGGCCTACCGTTATTGATTGCCTAATTATATTATTGAGCGGGGATAAATAAACCAATAAAAATGCACTAATATTATCTTCTCATATTATGAATCGAGCTAGGTGCAAGGGTAGTTGTCACAGGTCTCCCTTACACAAATCAATCTAGTTTCCTTGTCGAACAAGCTTCATATACTAATGTGTTCAATTCACTCCAACATCTCTCGAATTTAGAGTGAACAACTAATTTACCACCTAATTGGCCAGATTGTGCAATATAGATAAAAGTAATACAAGAATAATCAAAAGAAACCATTCATAGATGTCAAAACTTAAGAACTAAACATCGTCTGTGGCTACAACCTTACAATATGAGGACTTATCCGCTCATAGTCAATACGTACACTATGAATGACCTAATAAACATTAAAAATCAAGAAATACAGATTAAACTAACCAAAGTACCCTTAGAAAAAGGTTTTTCATCGTCTCTCTCTATTCTTGCGTAAAAACCAATATGAAAACATAAGTCTCTGATAGAATATAATTAAAAATCTCATGACTCGAACACTTTGCATCACCAAGTCCACGATGCGAACCCCTTATTTTCACTGGGTTTTTGCTTATTTTGTTGACTGGACAAATTTTTCTCATTATTTGCACAAGTTCTGACGCGGACTATGCCCATTTTTCTGCTTTGTGCCTTTTTTCTTTATTTTTCAGCTTTTGCAACTTTATCCCAACTCTGTGATGCCAACTTTGGTCTTTTTGCTACTTTTGCTGATTCTTATCTTCTAAATCCCGAGTTGTGTTCTTCCTTCAAATCTAGTTGTAACTCTGAACTTTCACTATTTGGGCAAAAACACAATTAAACGGTACGCTTGGCCTTGTGTTAGCAAAATAAGAGAAAAACAAACTAAAATATCTAGACTCTATGAATTTAACCTCTAACTCGACTTTATTTATAGGTATTTTTAGCCAATTTGATGTATAAATACGCCCAAGATCACCACCAAATACAAGTTTTGTCCGTCCTCAAAAAAATCAAGACACATGCATGGGACTCCCTACGATATTATGTCAAAATTAACATCATACGACCAGACGTTTTGAACCATAGCGAACAATTCTCAAGACCCCTGGCAGAATCCACTCGCGCCTAGCACTATGTATACATGCGGACTCATGCACAATATTTAACAGCTCATCTATGTACTGATCTTTGATGATCATGTGCTCTTACCAAGAAGAATTACCCATGCACACCACTAAGAACCTAGACATAAGATTAAACATGGGTACAAAAACAACTCTCTCTCCGAAAAGATGTGTCATGTTGCTTCTAGGTCCCATAGGCTTGCCCGTAATGTATGACTTAAACTTAGTTGGAATCTTCCTTAAAGGATCACATAGGTCTTTGATTCGATTGTATGGAGGTTACAGGCTGGTGAGATACTTTTATGGATATGACTGACAAGGTTTAACTCCCAAGCGCTCCTAGCTTACACTCCACTTCTCCTATCTCATCACTTTCAATCCTCCCTAACTTGACACCCTTTGTTACATCCTTACTATATAAGACTTTAGATGCTCCATATTATTTACAAAAGATTCATCCTATAGACAAAATATAAATAATAAAAATAAAAACTATATATATAAATTTTATTCCAAACTGGTGTGCATGTGCGTTTGGTCCGCGACGCACACTAGTCGCAGATCAACACTAGTTGGTTGAAGTTTTTTTCTTTTACTCTACTACTGCTCAGCCTTCGGGTGTCTATTCAAGTTCCTTCTCCTTTGAATCATTGTGCTAAAGCGCTAGGGAATTACGATCAAACACAAGTAATTGACCAAAGAAAGGAGATCGACTTGAAATGTGGCTAACCAAAGAACAAGCTAAGGCTCAAAAAGGCTAACTAAGGATACTTTGATTAGGTGGATATAAAAATATCACAATATTATGCTATAAAAGAAATGCCTAGATCCTTTCCTCTAATTCCAATTCCTACCAAGTCCACATACTGGACAAGTTCTAGAAACTATTGCAACAGAGACTCAAAAATTTGCTCACTCACTCTTGGTATACTTTCATCATAAGGCTAGCACTAGAGTTACATCATAGTATTCATATGAATTCACAATTAAATATATATACATTTGTGGCTTACAAGAGTCAAGAATCTGCTTACTAGGTTTGTTATACCGAAAAATGACTTTTTGAAAAGAAAATTTAAAAATCAATTTAAAACTCAATTAAATTAAGTGAAAACCAATTTTTGAAATTTTAAAAGAAAACACAGAGTCGCCACCTAATTATGTGGATAATTAGGAAACCAATAAATGTTTAAAAAGACCTAACAGAAAAAAATTTTAAAATCCAGAGATAAGGTTCGGGTTCATATTTCCACTTCAAGAAGGTTTTACGCAATCGAAATGGCCGCTAAATGCGGTTATCCGGTGATTAAGAGATTTGACTAACTTTTGAAAGATTTGATTGGACTTGGAGAAAATTAACTGGTTTTGAAATTGATTAATTTGAAAAGATTTGACTAAATTGAAAGCAATTGACTAAAATTTGAAAGAAATTGAGTATGTTTGGAAATTGAATTAAGATGTAAAATCACATTGTTATTTTCTTTTTTTTATTTATTTTATTTTTATTTTTTAATTACTTTTTACTTAAGAAAACACTCTTTCAATAAAAATAAAATAAAATGAATGGTTTTAACATGTTGGAGAATTTAATTAGATTGCAACCAAGAATAAACAGTGTTAGCGTCCAAGAAAACATACAACATTATAAACCAAAAATAAACTAACAGAGGGAGTCGAAGCAACTTTTAAGCCTTTTCCTTGTTTTGTTGTATATACACGTGTATTGGTGTATATAGTAAAATTCTTGCTTCCTGGAATTTGCATAACAACTTCCTTCTCCTAGGAATTAGGCTGACTCAAAGAGAAGGAGGTTTGGGCTTCCATGGCCCAAGGAATGCAGGACGGGGAGTCCAAAATTGCTCGAGGCATCGTTCATACACAAAAAATAAAATTGAAGATTAGTGAAATCGGATAAAGAACAAGGATAACAACAAAAGAAATTTCTAGCTAAACTACATGGGAAAATAGTTAAAAGAACACATTTAATGGGGTGAAATCAAGTCATAATGCTACCTGAACAGCAGTCAGAACAAGAGATTGAGAGAATGTAAAGGACTATTACTGATAGTGAATATCGAATATTAAACAAGCAAATATTTAAACATACTATACATGCTTACACCAAAGAGAATAGGATCAACTCTTTCAAAAGAGTATCCCAAATCAGACAAGTGCACTAATGACAAATGTAAAGACAAAACAAGATTAAATGAATACATTTTGGGACAAGAATCTGAATCTCAATGCATATACATATCCTGCTAGCATACATAGAACTAAGCCACGGTGCATACACATGGAATTAACAAGGAAGATTGCAATCACAATAAATAAAGGTAGGACTATTTGGACATTTGATCGTGAATCTTGACAACTTAGCAATGGAGATACCAAAGTACACGAAAAGCAAAGCAACATGACAATCAAACAATACCAAGTAAACATGTTTTGAGCATTAAACCTTAATAAGTGGGTCATAAACTAAATAGACAACTCAACAGACTTAGTATAGAAATACCATTTGAAATAATCAAACCTGATAGCATACTTGTACAAAGGTAAACTGGTTGCAAACATAAATGACTAGAGAAAAAGATTACAACTAGTTTTCATCCAAAATTTCAGCAGGTTGCAATGATATCTATTCAGAAACAATGATTTAACTCAAGCTATTTTAGTCAAAAATTGTAACTCAAGTTGAAGATTTAACATGTAGAGATGGTGAAACAGGCATGAAACATCTTATGTGATTGCAACCTATATTCAACTACAAGATAGCAACAAACCAACAGCTATTTATGCAAGTTTTAAACAAAATAGTTTTACTTTCTACCAGGCTGGAAAGACACTAGACTTCAAAATAGGGCATGGCAACACAATACTATGACTCAACAACAGTGATTAACTTTAAACATAAAGAAAACAAATGGATAGACACATGCTTTCAACACTTCTCAGGAGCCCGTAACATGACAACAACATATATTTATTTAAAAGCAACATATCATCATTAACAGAGTAACAACTGCACTTCTGTAAGCTAGAAAACAGACATTTAAAATCAATTGAAAACACAACATTGAATGAGAAAAAAAGCCAGCTAGCGACATCACAATACAGATGCAGTATATGACTTTGAAATGAAAGTAAGATCGGGGTATTACCTTTGTCGGGGCAGCGAACTGAGGACGACGACGAGCTCGATAATGAACCACAACACCACCAGAATTCTGTCTACCTTTCTTCGACCAAGAATCTTCAAGGTCTTTTCAAATTAGACGAGTTTTGGGGAAATCGATTCGAGGTTCAAATTACCAATGATGATGATAAATTCACTAAGTTTTCTAGGGTTTTCAGGCTGAGAACTCCATCATTTTCACTAGGGTACTCTCAATTTTCAATCGCCACCTAGGGTTTCTCCTTCAAAAGCTGCCCTAAGCTTTTTCTAGGTTTCCTTCAGATTCCCATGGACGCCTATTAATTTGCTAGGATTTTCTAGGATTCTCTACCCTTGAAGGAGAAGATGAAGAGGAATTAAATAGGGGCGATTAGGGTTTCAAACGGAACAATTTTGAATTTGTAGGAAAGAAGAAAAAGAGGGGTACGTGTGAGGGGACAAACAATCATGGGGGAATGGGAGTTGTCGAGGAACGTTGGAGATTGTCGGGGGAGGGTGCGGTTTGAATTTTGAAGAAGAAGAATGAAGAAGAAGAGGGGAAATCGGGAAAGGGGAAAGCGTGAAAGAGAGGAGAAGAAAAGAATTGGGGGCGCGTGGCCCCCACGCGCTGGAATAATTTTTTTTTAAAAAAGGAATGTTTAAAAACCATTAAAAATAAGAATAAATCTCAACAACTAATTCGACACCTTGGAGGGTAAAAATTGGGTGTCAACAGGGTTCACATAATTATTAACTAGGTTCACAGTCTCATACCTAATGCTTGTTTGTACACAACTACCACACTCTAAATGAGACTCAATTTGACGAATGCCCTTAGGGAGATCATCATCCATCCATCATAGGGACCTGTCCTCACTATAAATACTACCACTATTCGCAATATAACCACAAGACTCAACATACAAGTACTACCAACATCATGCATTATTAGAATATTGCATTCAAGCATCTATGTAATCCATCGTCAATAGTTATAGACCCAAAATAAAAGAAAACGATGTCCAACATAAAACATAACATAGCAACATAGCCAGGAAATAAAAAAAGTTTTAATACATGCCAAATTTAACATAAATGAAACATATTCAGTAGAATAATCCCACCCCACACCTAGGCTTAGCACTGCCCTCAGTGTTAACCATACAAATCCTGTGAAGTGGGAATCATGGTGCTCAATCCTTGGGCGCTGGCGCAATGAGCTCACCCCCTACATAAACGAGTGGCTCCTCCTCTATCTCGTCCCCATCCAAGACTGAGTCGGCATGTTCCTCACTGGGATCTGTCGAGACATCATCCTCCAGGGGCTCTCCAAACTGAGGCCCGATGCCCAATACCACATTTCCATGGCCATTGAGTGGGCAACGAGCCTCAACCGCCTGGATCTCTGCTGGTGTAGATAGGCAGCCACTAGTCCTGTGCCTCAGCATCTCGAGCCAATACATGCGGGCCATAATCAACTCATCGCAGCAGCCTCTCTTTGCATTGGTGAGCACTAGGCCAATGGACACATCAGGCCCCTTGATGTTGATGACAACATGGGGGGACCTGAATGATGGGGCAGTAGTTTGTAGCCTCAGTAGGAACACCTGTAAGTCGACATAACTCAGTAATAAGGCTGTTGAAGGCATACTTTCTTTTTTTTCTGTGTTTTGGCCTTCCGCATAGTAGTTTTGAATATGGTGCCGAAGTTCACCACCATCCATGTCATTAGCGAATAAGCAAGACATACTCAATCCCTCGTGACAGCCGTGAAGTGCTGTCCCGAAAAGAACGAGTGAGTCATAATTTTGACCCAGACCCACGTTTCCCTTTTTATGTGACGAACAAGAAGGAGAGATGATAGCCATTATCAGCTTGGTGGATCCACTTAGCAATGTAATTCACCCCGATAACTATGTGTCGGATGGCCTGGTAGGGTGGGTGAAGGTAGATCTCCAGGAATACACCTGCTAAAACCTCTTTTGAAGTTCCAAGGACCCTGTTAATAGCAAGTGGAGAGATGTTCACCTTCACTCCTCTGACAATCATCAACTGAGACTGTGGCTCCTTACTCAAATTAGCATAAAACTCCTAAAGCAGACTGAGATTGCAGGGCTGGGGTTCCTCGAATAAGAAACATAGTTGTAGCTCCAAGAAGCGGTGTAGAATTTGGGAGTACTCGTTAACCAAAAGGTCCCATCTATGGGGATATCCATGTAGTATTTGGTCTCATCGTGGGGATTGTACCACCGCTTCCCCTCCAGAAGGACAGATTTCACTCCAAACTGGACCTGCTGGCCCTTTTTCTATGGATCTCAGGACACTTCTGGTATGTCCCTGGCCCTTTGCCTAGTTTTTGAGGCCCCGACCCTACTAGACTACCCTGATCAATGTGCACGAAAAGACATGATAACCTATAGACATACAGACAAACCCAAAGTTAATACATAAGCAACATGACCCTTACTACCTAGTGATTACACCCCATGACCCCACACTAAGATTTGAGCCTTGTATGGCGAAAGTACTCAATATTCCCAATGTCATACGGGCTACTAAACACACAACGATTCAACAGCATACCCCCTGTTTCAAGGCAACGAAACCACCCCAACACTTTCAACCCCTAATTCCATCAATCACATGTTCAAACCAGTAAGCAAAATAGGAATTTCAACAAACAAATCCCCCCCCCCCCCCCCAAAAAAAAAAAGTGTATTCAACCCCAAACTTGAAAATTTGCAACTCCTAACGTAATTACATCACATTATTCACAATACAAGACCAAGAGCACAAAATCCCCCAATTTCCCCCAAATTCCCTCTCAAGTTTGGCCTAGGATTTCACCCCCAACACTTTAGCACCAAAAACCACTTACATGAACAAATTAGGCCAAAATTTGTCACTCCCAACAAGTATCAATTAGGATCAAACATCAAACAACTTAACCCACTTCAATTTTACCCAAAAATCAAGATGGAGTTCATCAGTTAAAGATGTAAAATCAAGCAAAAGTAAGGCGGGGGAGACACACCCTTGCATGAAGAATGCAATCCGCGTGATGAAGATCTTGACAAAGTGATGTACTATCGGATTAATTTGAAATTTTTGTGATAGAGGGAGAAGGAATGAGAGAAAAATGGGAAAGAAAGGGTTTGGGGTCAGGTGAATGCAAAAAAAAGGGGGGGGGGGGACGAGTTGAGAGTTATTTAAGGTGGTGGGGACACGGAAAACAATAGTACATGTGTGCGTCTCCTCCACGTCGCAAAGTGAACGCAGCCTTTAACTTATAATTTTTCAATTTTTTGAATCGTCCCAAGCATGAAAAATAGTGCACATCCGCATCGCGGTGCTGTCACAGATACACACTGTCTAGGGCTCCATAAAATATGTTTTTTACCTCAATCCCCCGAATACCTGAATATGCTTCAAAACACTAAAACAAGTGAATTAGACCCAAAATATACAAACAATACCCAACGAATTGTCAAAAATTGAGGACATAAAATTTTGCACAAAAATGCATAAGATCCGCTTTGCGGGCCTATACTTGTGCAATTTTTTGCATAAGTTACGGGATCTGATTCTGTTTCTATTTTTTTCTTTTTTCTTAAAAAATAAAATAAAAGAAAGAAACCTAAGATGCTTGTTACCTCACCACGGGTTGCCTCCCGTACATTGCCTGATTTACCATTGCGGTACGACGCACCATATGCTCATTCATCATTGGCCAACTCAATGACCTCTTCAAACTTGTTGGTGTCCTCACCGTAGTAGTGCTTGACACGTTGACCATTTAACAAAAACATTTGGTTGGAGGTCGCATCCTTTAATTCCACTGCTCCATAGGGTGTTACCGCTACTACCATATACGGTCCACTTCACTTCAATTGCAGCTTACCTGGAAGCAAATTTAAATGAGAGTTAAAAAGCAATACACGTTGGGTCAGTTCAAAGTTTTGCCTGATGATGTGCCGGTCATGCCATTTCTTTGTTTGCTCCTTGTAAAGCTTGGCGTTCTCATAGGCTTGGAGTCGGAACTTGTCCAACATCTCCAGTTGTTCTAATCTTTTTCTGCTAGCAAGCTCTGGGTCAAGATTCAGCCTCTTAATCGCCCAGTATGTTTGGTTATCGAGCTCGACTAGCAAGGGACAAGCATTTTCATACACCAACTTGTAAGGGGATGTGCCTGTTGGGGTTTTGTAGGTTATTCGTTACGCCCACAATGCTTCATCAAGCTTTACAGTCCAATATTTCTGGTAGCATTCGCTGTCTTCTGCAATATCTGCTTAATCTCCCAGTTTGACACCTCAACTTGTCTACTCGTTTGTGGGTGATAAGCTATAGTCACTTTGTGCCTTATCCCGTACTTAGCCAGAAGATTCCTCTTTGTTTAGTTAAGGAAATATGTGCCTCCATCACTAATGATGGATTTTGAAGTTCCGAAACGAGTGAAGATGTTCTTCTTTAGAAACTTGCTTACCACCTTAGCATCATTGGTTAGAAGAGCTGCCACCTCCACCCATTTAGACATATAATCAACTACTAACAGGATGTAGTGATGGCCAAAAGATGGTGGGAATGGCCCCATGAAGTCTGTGCCACAAACATCAAATATCTCCACCTTTAAAATATCATTTAGGGGCATCTTATGCCTCTGAGATATGGTGCTGTCTTCTAGTAAGAATCACAAGCCTTAGCAAACTATATAGCATCTCTAAAGAGGATAGGCCAAAAGAAACCTAATTGCAGCACTTTGTGTGTTGTCCATTCACCTCCATGATGGCCCCTATACGGAGAGGCATGGAACCTCTCTAAGATCTTTTGCATCTCTGTCTCAGGAATACATCTTCTTACCATTTGGTCTACCCTTTGCTTGAAGAGATACAGCTCATCCCAGATATATGCCTTTGCATCATGAGTCAGCCTCTTTCTTTGCCGATATGAAGCATCAGAAGGAAATACACCACTTACCAAGTTACTATATCTGCATACCACAGTAGCAACTGCTCATCTGGAACACTTCTTTAATCTGTAGTTGCTCACCTATGTGAGCATCATTTTCTAACTAGGACAAATGATCAGCAATCTGATTCCCACACCCATTTCGATCATTAATCTCAATATCAAACTCTTGAAGCAATAGGATTCATCTGATCAGTCACAACTTTGCATCCTTCTTGTTGAACAAGTATCTTATAGCCGCATGGTTTGTGAACACAATAACTTTGGATCCCACCAAGTATGATCTGAACTTGTCAAACGCATACACTAGTGCCAACATCTCTTTCTAAGTTATCGTGTAATTGTTTTGGGCTGAATCCAGAGTCTTGTTGGCATAGTATATGGAGTGGAACACTTTGTCTCTGTGTTGACCCAGCACAGCACCCACTATTGTATCACTAGCATCACGCATTACCTCAACAGGAGCTCCCAGTTAGGTGCTATCAAGATTGGAGCCTCAACCAGCTTCTTCTTTAATAATTCGAACGCCTACAAATAAGAATCATCAAATTGAAAGGGTACCTCTTTCTCAAGAAGGGCACACAGCGACATTGCAATTCTAGAGAAGCCCTTAATTAATCTGTGGTAGAACCCCACATGCCCAGAAAGCTTTAGACTCCCTTAACAGACATTGGTGGAGGTAGCTTCTCGATCACTTCGATTTTTGCTCTATCCACCTCTAACCCTTGGTTGGATACCTTATGCCCTTGGACTATCCCCTCCTTAACTAGGAAGTGACATTTCTCCCAATTAAGAATGAGGTTAGTCTCCTTTTACATCTTGCTAGTACTCTGTCTAGATTCTGTAGACACCTCTCAAAAGATTCATCGAAGATAGAGAAATCATCCATGAATACCTCTACGAAGTCCTCTACCATGTCATGAAATATGGCCATCATGCATCTTTGAAAAGTGGCTGGTGCATTGCACAGACCAAAGGGCATGTGTTTAAAAGTATAGGTCTTATATAGACACATGAAGATTGTCTTTTTCTGGTCCTCGGGTGCAATGGTGATCTGGTTATACCCCCAGTACCCATCAAGGAAGCAATAGTACTCTTGCTCAGCAAGTCTATCCAGCATCTAATCAATGAAGGGCAATGGGAGTGGTCTTTTCTGGTGGCATCATTCAACCTTCTGTAATCCATGTAGATATGCCACCCCGTCACCATTCTAGTTGGTATTAATTTAGTCTTATCATTTGTGACGATTGTCATCCCTCCTTTCTTGGGCACACATTGCAGAGGTCTTACCCTCTTGCTTTCTAAGATGGGAATATGATCCCTGCATCTAACCACTTGATCACTTCTTTCTTCACTACCTCTTTCATAATCAGATTTAATCTTCTTTGTGGTAGGGCCACTAGCTTATGACCCTCCTCTATGAAAATCCTATGCACACATAGGGTTGGGCTAATGCCATGGATGTCTGACATCTGCCAACCCATTGCTCTCTTCCTTTTCTTCAAAATAGCCACATCAGCATCTAACTGAGCTACAGTCAATGAAGAAGACAAGATTACAGGTAAAGTATTATTTTCACCAATAAATTCATACCTGAGGTGGGATGGTAATGGCTTTAACTCCAGCTAAGGAGCTTCTTTAACTGAGGGTTTGGGTGGTGGTCTTAATACCCTGTTCAATGGCTCAGTCATTTTCTTCAGCATGTTTACATTGTGAGTGTTCAGCGCACTCTCAATTTCTTTGGCCTCCACATTGTCCACTAGTCCTTGATTCAGCAATACCCTATTAGTGGGTCTGTGATCTCAACTTGGCTCACTGCAACCACGGTGTCTATCACTGCGATGGCTGCCAAATCTTCGTATGCAACTGCTAGCTTCATTGCTTTGTAGACGTCAAATACCTCTACTTTGTCATGGGCTCTCATGGTGAGCCTCCCTACTGCAATATCAATTAACGTCCCTCCTGTAGCTAGGAACGGGCGTCCCAGAATGAATGGGACCTCAGGATTTAGTTCCAAATCCAAGATGACAAGATGTACGGAGAAGATGAGAGAACCTACTCGGACTAAGACATCCTCAATCATACCATCTGGCCTTACCACTGACCGATCAGCTAATTATAACACAATGGTGGTGGGCTTTGGCCTCCCAAGCCCCAACTTCAAGAACATGGAGCTGGGCACGAGGTTGATACATGTTCCCAGATCACATAAGCTTCTTGCATTCAGACATCTCCCAATGGTTACTTGCAAAGTAAAGCTCCCAGGATCCCTCAACTTAGCTGGTAAGTGTGATCTATTAAGAATCTTAGACCTACAAGCCTCTATAAGTACCATAGTCTCATATTCGCCCCACTTGGTCTTGTTGGCCACAATGTCCTTGACATACTTGGCATACTTCGGTATCCCCTGCAAAATATCAATCAAAGGTAAGTTAATTTGTACCTATTTTAGCAGCCAGATGAATTTCAGAAAACAGTCATCCTCCTTCTTCTTTTTCAACTTTTGTGGAAATAGAGGGGGAGGTTTAGGCAATGGAGTTGCCTCATTAGTATTTGGGTTGGGATTGTCAGCCTCAATGTTCTGTGCAGTACTTTGGTCAGCCCATCCTTCTTCTTTAGGACTGACTCAGTCAAAGGCCTTCCGCTTCGTGTGCTGACTGCATTAACTTGCTTCGAGTTGGGATCTGTTGTACCTGGGAGGCCCTCTTGAGTCCTAAAATTAAAATCGAGCTAGCCAACTGTCCCAATTACTTCTCCAAATTCTGGAGATCCTACTTATTCCTTCGAATATCCTCTTCTTGTCTATGATGGTTCACCAGAATTTGCCTCAACACCTCAATGTTATTCATATTGTTTAGGTTGGCTTGTCTTGTAGGCTGTTGCATCAGCTGATTTTGATAAGCATTACCACCCTGTGGTCTTTGCTGAGGTGGCTGATGATTCTGCTGATTTCCACCCCGTGAGAAATTCGGGTGGTTCCTCCAATTCGGGTTATATGAGTTCCCAAAGCTTTGATATCCGCCTCTATTGGCATTGCTCACAAAATTCACTACTTCAGGATTTGCTCCACAGAACTCAGCCGTGTGGTCACCTCTCACTCAAACATCACGCCAACCATTTTGTTGTTGCTGTACCATATTAACTGGGCTTAATGGTTGACCCATTGCTCAATGCCAGATTGTTGAAGTGTGTGGTCATCATGTTCTGTATGGATAACATTTGAGCGTGTAAGGCAGTTATAGCATCAATGTCTAACACACTGGCCTGCTTTTGGACTACCTGTCAGCTTGATACTCTATTCCATTCTTGGTTTCCTTGAGCAATCCGATTGAGAAGAGCATACAATTCATCATATGTCTTCTCCAATGCATGTCCCCCTGCAGCTGAATCAAGGAGAATCTTGGTATTGGGTTCTAATCCTTCAATGAAGGTATGGACCAAGACCTTGTTAGCTTGACATTGGTGTAGACAATTGACTAAAAGAGTTTTAAACCTGTCCCAAGCTTGATACAGATTTTCTCCGGGCCTTTGCTTGAAGCTCAAAATCTTACTCCCAAGTTTGGTTGTCTTACCAGATAAGAAGAATAGTGTGAGGAACTTGCGGGCAAGATCATCTCAGAATGTGATAGAGTTTGGTGGCTCTATTTGTAGCCATCTTTGTGCTTCCCCCAGCAGTGAGAAGGGGAATAAGGTCATCCTCACTTAGTCTTTATTCACCCCTACCCCCCGGGAATGTAGGTATCAGCAATCTCTAGAAAGTTCTGAAGATGGACCTGTGGATCTTCGTGTGGTAGCCAAGTGGACTGTCTAGTAGAGTGCAACAACTAGACTATGTTCTGCTTCAGCTCCCACCGACCATCGGGCTTTGGCTTGATAAAATAGCTAGTGATATTAGTGGTTCTCGAGATTGCCACATCCGAAACTAGCCTTGGTCCTGGTGATGCAGGTGCCACTGGTGCAGGTAGGTTTGCGTTCGCCATTTCCTCTCCAACAGGATCAATTTCTATTGTATCCTCTTTTTGATCCTCCTATTCAATGAGTTCAATCGGCAGCGTTTGAAATAGAACCCCTCTTTTCCTCTTTGATTGTCAAAAGCAAGGATCCTGATCTTCCAGCTTATAGACCAATTACCTGCACAATAGCACAACTAAGATCAAATGTAGCGAACACCACAAAATAAGACAACTTAGATAATCAACCAATTTGCTTCAAATCCTCGGTAACGGTGCTAAAACCTATTGCTCCCCATCACACGTAAGTATACATGGTCTAACAAGTGATACAATGGCCCTGATTAGCCGGGTTGTCAAACACAAGGGATTTAAATGAAATTAGCAACTAATCCAAGCTATCACATTTGAAGTGCTTTCAGTAAAAAGATGTTGAGCTTTATGTAAATAAATTAAATGACTAAATTTCTTATAAACTAGTTTTGGTTTTTTATTATCAAGATATCAATTAAAGAGCAATTCCAGGATTATAGCCTTAACGACTCTGTTTAGTCTTAACAATTTCACCTATGTCTTGATTCCTGATTACTGATTTGCGGCGTTTAAATTACCTGAACAGGGTTGCATGCCTCTGCCGGCCTACCATTATTGACTGTCTAACTACATCGTTGAGTAAGGATAGATATACCAATAAAAATGCATTAATGTTATCTTCCCGTATTATGAACCGAGCTAGGTGTAAGGATAGTTGACACAGGTCTACCTTACACGAATCAATCTAGTTTCTTAGACTAACAAGCTCCATATACTACTGCGTTCTATTCACTCCAACATCTCTCAATTTCAGAGTAAACAACTAATTTACCACCTAATTTGCCAGAATATGCAGTATAGATAAAAGTAATAGAGGAATAATCAAAAGAACCTATTCATAGATGTCAAAACTTAAGAACTAAACATCATCTGTGGCTGCAATCCCACAATATGGGGACTTAGCCACTCATAGTCACTACATACACCATGAATGACCTAATAAGCATTAAAAATCAAGAAATATAGATTAAACTAACCAAAGTACCCTTAGAAAAAGGTTCTCCATCCTCTCTCTCTCTCTTCTTGAGTAAAAACCAATTTGAAAATCTAAAGTCTCTGATAGAGTATAATTA
Organism: Solanum clarkiae; assembly: GCA_011800125.2. NCBI lineage: Eukaryota > Viridiplantae > Streptophyta > Magnoliopsida > Solanales > Solanaceae > Solanum > Solanum clarkiae. The sequence continues at coordinate 2,420 of JAABOM020013006.1, read as the reverse complement.
AAAATTTCGTCACACAAAATTCACTTTGCATCCTCAAGTTCACGACGCGGACCCCTTGTTTTCACTGAATTTTCGCTTATTTTGCTGACTGGATAATTTTTTTCATTATTTGCACAAGTCCACGACGCGTGCTATGCCCATTTTTATACTTTGCGCCTTTTTTCTTCATTTTTCAGCTTTCACAACTTTATTCCAAGTTACTGACGCCAACTTTGGTTTTTTTGTTGCTTCTATTGATTTTTATCTTCTAAATCCCAGGTTTTGTTCTTCCTTCAAATCCAGGTGTAACTCCAGACTTTCACCATTTGAGCAAAAACCTACAAAAACACAACCAAGAGGCGCACTTAGCCTTGTGTTAGAAAAATAAGAGAAAAACAAACTAAAATGTCTAGTCTCTATGAATTTACCCTCTAACTCAGCTCTATTTATGGGTATTTGCAGCCAATTCGACATATAAATACATCTAAGATCAATTATACAACACATAGCTCACAATAGTTACAGGTATTCAACAGATACAGTCCAAACATATTCATCTCATAATCCAATCTCAATAAATGAATCAAATTACAAGCACTAAGTATAATGATATGAAATGATGTGAAATAAAATGAATCAATGCAGTGTCAAGTACTCGTGATGCATTATGTCCTAGGATATACATCCATTGGTATTGTCATTCTGGAACCCATGGGGGACATATCTATTCATGTACCTGCCCCGGCTCGTGAGACCCATTCTCAGTGCTTCAATGTCTCATATCTGTGTTATATGCCATGACCGTGTGACCCGATCCCTACTTCTTTTCAATGTTTTCCGCCACAGATATGTGGCCCATTCCCAATTTCTTTTCAATGTTTTCCATCATGGACGTGTGGCTCATTCCCTATTTCTTTCAATGTTTCACCAGTGAAACTCAGTCAAGAATGCACATCAAGAACATATGCATATGATACAATAATTAGAAGTGCATGCAAGAGCCGACTTTACTACATATACATCAATCCAAGCAAAATACCACAACGTACAAGTCATAATGATGATATGTTCCAAGCTTATAGTAAATTCTCTATCCCACAAATGAAACTCAACAACAATATCTCTAATATTTTCTATAAATATGCACAACATAATCCATAGTTTCACATTTGTATATCACAGGGAATTCTTAATAGCAAATCACAAGTCAATACATATCAATCTCTAACATTCACTTTCTCATTATAAAGGAATTCACAATTAAACCAAATTCTCACAAACTCATCAAGTTCAACTTAGCTAACAATAATTACTGTTATGTAAAAAAATGACTTTTTGAAAAGAAAAGTCAAAAATCGATTTATAACTCAATTTATTTAAGTGAAAACCAATTTTTGAAATTTTAAAGAAAAATAGAGTCGCCACCTAATTTTAGGATAATTAGGAAATCAATAAGTATTTAAAAAGATCTAACAGAAAAATTCTTTTAAATCCAAAGAAAGGGTTCGGGTTCACATTTCCACTTCGAGAAGGTTTTACACACTCGAAATGGCCGCTAAATGCGGTTATCCGACGATTATGAAATTTGACTAACTTTTGATTTGACTTGAAAAAAAGTTGACTAGTTTTGAAATTGATTAATTTTGAAAGATTTGACTGGACTTGACTATTTTGAAATCGGTTGACTAAAACTTAAAAGAAAATTTATTAAGTTTGAAAATTTAATTAAGATGTAAAATCACATTTTTTATGTTATTCTTTTATTTCGTTACTTTTTATTGCAAAAAACTCTTTTCTGGATAAAATTAAATAAAAATAACATAAATGGTTTGACATGCCTGGGAATTCAATTAGATTAAAACCAATAGTAAACAAAATGTTAGTATCCAAACAAATACAAATATAAGCAAAAACAAAATAAAGAAGAGAGTTATTTTGGGCCTTTATCCCATTGAAGTATCTGCCGCCACTTAAGGCCTTTGCCGTGTGCGATTTTTGCTTCCTGGGGATCTACATAACTTTCTTCTTTCTTCGAAAATTGGCTGACTCGAAGAAGAGGGAATTTGGGCCTCCACGGCCCATCGAAAATGCAACGAGGGGATGAGAGAGTCAATAGAATCGATCAACAAAACATGCAATGAAACAATACAGAAGAAAAGGATTAGCAGTGAAAACTTTGATTGTGAAAGCAAATCAGAGAAGATAGATGTTCAGCTAAGGGTATGATCAAAATTTGCGATTTAACACTTAACTTCATCCAACAAATTCAGAGTTGGAACCTTGGATTCTTGACAAAGATAATCAGATAGAGGTATGAGATAAAACAACTCGAAAAAAAGTTGGATAACAAGTAATTCACTGATCCAAATATCAACTGTGAACAACAACACAAGGCAGAACAGTCCTTAAACAAAACGTGCAGAAACATCGTTACCTAAAAC
>JAABOM020012986.1:0-19319 GCA_011800125.2 Solanum clarkiae | reverse complement strand
ACCATCATTCATAATCTCATAATTTATGTTATGCATAACCTCAATAGGTATAAATCAACTCATGAAAATAACTTTTATAGACATTCAGGAATATTTAATCAACACTTAAAGAATCTATACTCCAATCACATTTATAATGAATAAACAAGTTTATCTATAAAATATCTAACATAAAAATCATGAAATTTGATAAAGAAGGGAAGTTGGGCTTCATGGGTGGAAGGAACCCATGAATGAAACTGACATATCTTAAACCTTGAAATTTATTGAAATTGAATTGACGAATACATGAGATTTGTGTTGGGTTCTTGAATTCCAAAACTTATGCTTGAGATTCCTGGATTTGGATAGGGAATTGGATTATGTTCTTGAGATAATTGAGAGGGTTTTGTTGTTTCTAGAGTTGAAAAATAGCTAAGGATAGAGGATTGCACGTTTAAATGGGAATTGGGTTATTACCCAAATACCTTGATCGAAGTTCAAAAAATAAGAGTAAATTACATTGGGCCGTGCCCTAGGCGCAACATGGACAAGACGCACACTTCAAGTTACACTGTGCCGCGCCCCAGGCGCCTTGCACCCTGCGCACGCATGCACATTATTTCTGGTTCCTATGCGAAAATTATTTTTTGTTACGGGTCTTCTTAAATTCAGGGGGTACCCTTTCCCCACACAATTCCCCCCAACAAGAATATGAAGTCGGATTTTCAAAATCACGCATGCTTTTTGAGATATTCGAGAAATACACTTATGGGGCATTCTGATGCACATGAGGAGTGTTACAATATCTTCCCCTTGGGAACATTTGTCCCTGAATGTCAAAGAAACATACATAAGATAAGTAATAAGGAAACTTCCATCCCAACATGAATGCAACAAATGCACTTAAACATCCTTCTTAAAAATTTTCACAGATATGCATTAAAAATCATCAAAACTTGTCAGCATGAACATGTTTATATGCAAAATGACATGAGGGCTGAAAATAAAGACTTGAAATCATAGATAGGACTTAAATTGTTACCTTCGGCTTGAGTAGAGTGAAAGAGGTTAGAATATCATTTTTTTCATGTCCGCTTCGGCTTCCCAAGTGGCACTTTCAACTTGATGATTCCTGCAAAGGACTTTGACAGATGCCACATCTTTGTTTCTCAACCTTTTCACTTGCCTATCTAATATTTCCATCAGGATCTCCTCATAGGTCATGTTTTCCTCCACAGTATCCATAACCTCTAAAGGCATAATAGCACTAGGGTCATCCACATACTTCCTCAACATAGACACATGGAAGACCGGATGAACCATACTCATATCCATAGGCAAATCCAACTCATATGCAACTTTACCAATTCTTCTCAAAATCCTATAAGGTCCTATAAACCTTGGGCTCAATTTCCCTTTCTTTCCAAACTGGAGCACACTTTCATGGGTGAGCTTTCAAGTATACCCAATCATCAACATTAAGCTTAAGATCTCTTCTTCTCACACAAAGTAGGACGTTTGTCTACTTTGAGCCGTCTTCAATATTTCTCTTATCAATCTCACCTTCTCCAGAGCTTCCATAACCGAATCCAGACCTAACAAAACCATTTCCCACTCATTAAACCACCCAATTGGGGATATATAACACCTACCATATAAAGCTTCAAAGGGAGCCATACCAATACTAGAGTGGTAGTTATTGTTATAAGCAAACTCAATGAGTGGAAGATGTTCAACCCAATGTCACGCCTTAAGTCCCAGTAAGGTGGACTGGCACCCAGTACCGACAAGGCATGGAATCATCCTGTAACTATTCTCTTTCTGTGGACACTATAAGGGGTTTCTACAATCAACATGCTTGCAAGAAAGTAGACAATAATAAAAAGCCAAAAGGAAATGCATATGATTAGGCTGTTGGAGCCATGATGTCTAAAGTACGAGACATGACCACACTTTAATTTACATAGTCTACGAAGCCTCAAGATAAGAAATAATATCTGATAAGGGCCGAGACAGGCCCCATCTCATGACTAACTATACAATACGAAAATATAAGCTCTAGCACATAAAGCCCCGAAACAACCTGGAGCTTAGTAATAACAGTTGGATATCCTGTACTCCTACTTGGGAGAGCTCTAGCACCTATACATGCAGCATGAAATACAGGTCCCCCGTAAGGGATGTCAGTACGAGATAACATACTGAATATGTAAGGCAGGAAGCACTATATATGAAATAAGAACCCAAATGATGTCATACAATGGTGTAAGGATAAGAGACCACCTTTAGTCATATTATGGAATTATGTACTTTATATCATTTTACTACTTTACCTTTCTTTATGGTATAATCTGTGCACAACATGTAATACAAGTGACCAACTGATTAGTAGTAAATCAATTTCAGGATTGACCTATGCTAGGCTTTCCTTTGACCCCTAGGTTACCCCTATAATATGGGATCAACCCATGCTAGGTGATTCTTCCACCCCTGGGATATGATCCATCAATAAGCAACTTACTTTGTCTTTTATTTACCTCTGAGATGATTTTTTTGGTGGTCGTAACATTGGAGCTATAGGACCATAGATATAGCATGTGACACGTAAATAGTCATGCAAGATAATACCGCAATGAAAGAAGTAGGCTACACAGATAATGAAATGCGTTGAAGGCGAAACAACACATGAACTTTGTTTAGTAAAAAGAACTCATGTATCTTGGTATCCAAGTATGTATGTAGATTTGCAAATGACAATGTATGGAGGCATATGAACATATGAAAGAGTGAAGACACAGTCATTAGTTATGTCGGAGTTGGTAAGTGCCTCTATACGCCAAGGAAGAATCTAGATTTCATGCCAATTAATACGGAATCGAGTAGCCTTACATACCTCGTTGTATGACCTCGTTATTACCTCAAAGTAACCTCTGTTTCCCCAAATACTTATCTACAATAGAGTAGGTGATAAAACTAGGATTAGTGGCTAATAAACACATCTTGGCAGCTCAATTTCATAAAAAAAATAATGCATGGGCAGCAAGCGTGTAATTATCAACCCAACAGTATTCTTTCAACCTTTCCAACTCTAATCGTATTTTCTAATACAGATTTTCGTATACATGTCATGTCCAGCTTATTTTAGTGCTATAACAGTCTTACAACAGCCCATAAAGCAGAACACATAACAACTCAACACAACACACAAGTAGGCAGCATAACATTACTTCCTTTGCTACATTTCGATGTTAACAATCCCAAACGTGTTCCAACTTCAAACAAACTGTCCTAGTTATAAAATAGTCCAAAAATAGTTCTAAAGTAGATGGAGGATGTGATACCATTGTCCTCAATCAATCAGCCCATAATTCCTACTAATAACACTTTTATGATAACGCACTAAAACTCGATTGTTTAAATAAAAAAAAATAGTGTAGTGACCTTACCTTACCATTTCTAACCAAAGTCTTATTAAAACATCAACCTCCCTTCATGATCAAGCCAACCAATAAGAGAAAATACTCTTAATAAACAAGAAAAGTGTACAACAATCTTTGGAATACATATTATCCAAAATTTCAGCACAGGTATAACAAACCTATTTCTCTTGTTTTTCATAAAAAAAAACATACTAAATACACAAGTATCTTCACTTACCTTCACCTTCAACGTTGAGGGACTCTTTAGGAACCCTAAAAGTCTCTTGTGGCTACTTTGTAAATTCAAGAAAGAGTAGATAGAAAACTTTTGAAAGTTGATTTTTTTATCTATGTTAAATGACTTAAAGTGGCTGGTTCGTAACCCCTTTTAAAGGGACATTGTTGGCCAACATTATCTTGAGATTTTTACCACATTTTAGCGAGGTGGTGATGCAACAGCCTTGGCCCTTTCACTTGGGCGTAAATGGGTTTCAATTTGATGGGCCTTGGCTGCCCACTTTTCTCTTTTTCCTTCACTTAGTTTGGACCCAAATTATCAAGTAAATTGTGATGTACTAGGGCCCTTATTATTATTCTTCTTGGGATGTAAATATTTTCCATTTGTGATGCTAAAACATAGGCTAAAGTTACACCTTCAACACAGACTTTATTCATTGTCGAACATGGACAGATTCGGTGTCGGGCCTCGTCTCCTAAGAAAGTAGGTGACTCACCTGCTAGCTTCCTAAGTCCTATAAGAACCTCACATCTTTCACTTTGTTTAAGGTCATGATCTCCTCAATTTGACTTAAAACATATATACACTCAACCCTCTTAAGTGTTAAATGTACATATCGCCCTTTAATTTGAAATTCAAGCACTCCGGAGAAAATGGGTGCTGATTTGACCAAGACATATCATGTTCCATATGTATAGGACTAGTATACATAAGATGTGGGGTTTTACACCCAACTACCTTTGAACTCAAAAACACAAGCCCTAAGTGTATCCTCCAGAGTTTGAATTGTCCTCTCGGCTTGGCCATCCGTTTGAGGATGAAAAGTTGTGCTAAGCTTGACCTTGGTACCAAGACCCTTTTGGAGGGATTTCCAAAAATGATAAGTGAATTGAGCACCACAATCCGAAATAATAGACAATGGTACCCCATGCAACCTAACTAACTCATGAATATATAGCTTGGAATAATCCTCGGCATCATAAGTTGTTTTAACTAGTAGAAAGTAAACTGACTTTGTCATCCTATCAATAACAACCCAAAGAGAATCAAAGTGCTTCCTAGTCTTTGGAAAACCAATCACAAAATCCTTGTTGATATCTTCACACACCCAAGTAGGAATTTCTATATCTTGGGCTAGGCTACCCAACCTTTGATGTTTGACTTTCACTTGTTAGAAATTGTGACAACCGGCTACAAACTCGGCAATATCCCTCTTAATACCACCCCACCAATAAATCTCCCTCAAGTCTCCATACATTTTTGTGGAATCGCGGTGAATATAATAGGATGAATTATGGGTCTCTTTCTAAATCAACTCCCTCAAGTCATCAACATTAGGCACACATAGCCTATCTTGGTACTTAAGGACACCATCTCCCCCTTGGAAGAAAACCTCCACTTTATCATTCTTCACCGAAGTTTCAATTCTAGCAAGACGGGGTCAAGGTCTTTTTAGACTTGATTTTTTCAATCAAAGAAGATTTGGAACCATCAATAACCACTACACCTCTATTTTAAACTTCGTTCAACCTAACCCCCAACCTAGCTAATCGGTGAACTTCTCTAACCCTCCTTATTGCCATCACCAATGTGAGCTACACTTTCCATGGACACTTTGCTTAGAGCATAGACCACAACATTAGCTTTGGCGGGATAATAGTGCACACTCATGTCATAATCCTTAAGGAGCTCTAACCACCTTCTTTGTCTCAAATTAAGATCCCTTTGTGTAAACACATATTGGAGACTCTTGTGGTAAGTAAATACATCTACATGAACCCCATAAAACAATGACGCCATATTTTCAAAGCAAACACCACCGATGCTAATTCAAGATCATGGGTGGGATAATTACTCTCATGCACATTTAATTGTCGAGAAGCATGCGGTATATCCATTTTGCATCAATACACACCCCAAACCAATTCATGAGGCATAACAATAAACCACAAACCCTTCTAACCCTTCTAGTAAAGCCAAAATAGGAGCGGAGATAAGCTTGTCTTTCAAAGTTTTAAAACTTCATCCACATTCGTCGGTCCAAACAAATTTTGCCTTCTTTTGTGTAAATTTTGTCATAGAGGAAGCAATAGAAAAGAAATCATTCACAAATCTCTAGTAGTACCTTGCTAAACCCAAGAAACTCCTATTATCCGTCGGAGTCAAGGGCCTAGGCCAATTTCTTATCACCTCCATTTTCTTAGGGTCCACTTTAATTCGGTCACATAACACCACATGCCCCATGAATGCAACTTTTTCAACCAAAATTCACATTTATCAAATTTAGCAAACAATTTCTTATCCTTCAGAATTTGCAACACTACCCTTAAATGATTTATATGTTCTTCTTCACTTCGGGAGTAAATCAATATGTCATCTATGAAGACTATCACAAGCATATCAAGGTAGGGTTTAAAGACCCTATTCATGAGATTTTTAAATACTGCCAGTGCATTAGTTGAACAAAATGACATTACCATAATTTAAAAATGCCCATACCTAGTATGGGAAGCCATTTTGGAAATATCACACTCGTTCACCCTTACTTGTTGGTATCCAGACCGAAGATCAATCTTAGAAAAATGACTAGCCCCTAGTAGTTAATCAAATAGGTCATCTATCCTTTGTAGAGGAAAGTTGTTCTTTATAGTGACCTTATTGAGTTGCCAGTAGTCAATGCACATTATAAGTAAACTATCTTTCTTTTCTTAGTAATAACACTAGTGCACCCTAAGGTGACTTGCTAGGCCTTATGAAACCCTTCTCCAACAAATCTTTCAATTGGTCCTTCAATTTCTTTAACTCTATCGGGCCCATATGGCGAGAAGGAACGAAAATAGGTTGTGTATCGAGGAGAAGTTCTATACCAAAGTCTATTTTTCTTTCGAGAGGAACACCGGGAAGCTCATCGGTAAAGACATTAAGGAACTCATTGACCACCGGAATCAACTCAATAGGAAGGACTTTAGACTCAAAATCTCTAACCCTTATAAGATGGTAAATATAACCGTTAGAAATCATTTCCGGGCCTTAAGACAAGAGATGAATCTATCCTTAACCACTGAATCGTGACATTCCCACTCAAAGATGTGCTCATTAGGAATTCAGAACCTAACTTTATAGGTTCTACAATTAATAAAAGCATGATATGCATGTAAGCAATCCATCCTTAGAATAATATCAAAATCCACCATGTCAAGTTCAACAAAATCACAAGGTAAGCCTTTATGCAATATAGATACAGAACAACCCCTGTAGACATTTCTAGTAACACTGGACTCACCAACGGGGTTAGACACCTCATAGAGATCATACAACAATTCGGGGAACACATGGAGCTTAGTAGCAACAAAGGGAGTAATGAAGGAAAGAGTGGCACCCGGATCTAATAAAGCATATGCATCATAATCAAAAACCTTTAACATACCGACAACAACAACGGGCATCTCATCCACTCCTTTCCTTACTTGAAGAGCATAAAATCGATTATGACGTGGAGCATCCCCTTGTTGACCACCTTGAGCTCTTTGATCAACATAACCACCTTATCCTTGAGGATGACTATCCTTTCCCTTATTTTGAGTATAAGGGCAATCAACAATCTTGTGGCCTACTTTCCCACAACCATAACAAGTATTCGAATCCCTCAAGAACTTGCCATGATGATTTCTTCCACATTTTGTACATCTTGGAAAACTTGCCCCACCATTGCCACCTTGGAACCTTGGGTTAGGCATCCCGTCATTAGCAAATCTCTTGTTTGGACCACTAGAGGACCCTTGGCGTTGGAATTTGTGACCTTGTTGGCAACAACCTCCCTTAGCAGCTTGGAGACCACCATCAAACCGAGTCCTATTTGTCAAGACCCAAGCCTATGGCCTAGATGTGACACGGCGAATGGGGAACCTGAGAGAACCCCAATCAAGCCTCTCAACTTATCATTACACATCATTGATCGCGGAAGCATGTAAAAGACATAAAACAAGAATAAAGGAGTAAAGGTTCTAAGGGATAGCTCGCCAAAACATCAACATCAAGACAAGGAATCATAGCTCATATCACAATTACACATCTTGTCCAACAACACCTTGAAATACATAGATAGAGCAGGGGCCAAGACAAAGTAACCATGCTCACCCTCATAGTCAAAATAGAACATAAGAAAGTGACTCAATACATAGATAATAGCAATCATAGCTAAGGTCCTCGAAATGGTCACCAACAAGTTTGGAATAACATCGACTAGCCACGTGGAGAGGGAGAATGATAAACTTGAGCACCGGATCCTACATGGTGATATCATGTAGGCAAGAGTATGTGTTAGTACGTTTGAATGTACTAAGTATGTGGGATGCCATGCAACAAAAGATAAGTTTCATAATTAAAATGCATAACAATAGGAAATAGACATAATATAGTAACATCACAGGTATGATCAATGCATAAATAAAACATGCTTAAGTAACCCATGCTCATATAGGATATCATATGTGTAGAAGAGACCAAGCTAAATTTCTAAATTACGAACCCCTTGGGTAGGTTGGTGATGTTGCCCCCTATCACTTAGGTGGATGAGTACTAACCCTCATCTAGGATGGTGATAATGTAACCCTATCACTATGGTGGAGATGTACAAACCCCCATCTAGGTTGGTGATGATGTCACCCCATCACCAGATGGACAAGTACAAACCCTTCACTAGGTTATCTGGGTGCTCAACCCCCCCCCCCCCCCCCCCCCGATTAGGGATGGTCGATTCTACATATAGGAATAATCATATACATAGACTCATTTCATCATCATAACATCATTCATATCATATCTCATGCTTTGGACCTTCATTTCCTCATAAAATCCTAACTGGACATTTTATCAAACACCTTCGGGGTGTGTAGTGGGGGTAAAAGACCATGCACTTTGGTGATGAAATCATGCAAGAAAACCTGTTGTAAAACCATCAATCAACACCTTGCAAAACCCCCAAGACATTCACATCAAAACACCTCATCAAATCCAGTATAATATCCAAGATTTAGAGCTCAAAATATGCTAAAACAACCATACTTTCATGAACTAAAATCACTGTGAAGTAAATTTCTCAATATACAAGATCCACATGTAAAATCAACTTTAAATCATACAATATTAGTTAAAAGAAGGCCTCGGTACCATGGGTGGAAGGACCCAATGGTTCAACACCACATACCTTAGCTTCAAGTGAACTTGGTGAAGATTAGATATGGAGACTTGAAGCTTGAAGAAGAACCTTAGCTTGGGATAAGTGTTTGGGACTTGAGTTTGGGGAGTAAAAACATGACTAAGTGTTTGAGTTAGTATTAGGAAATATTTAGGATGATATAAGGGTGAAATATGACTAAGTTAGGGTAAAAACACGTATGGGAGCTTTTTGGCCCAAGACATAAAGTTTAGGACCGAAGCTGAAAAACAGAGTTAAAAATTACATAGGGACGCGTCGCGAGGGGGACGTGAAAACCCTCTGGAATTTGATTTTTGAAATTTCATAATTGCTAAATCTTTGCTCTTAAATCAGGGTTAGACCCTTCTCCCCCTAATTTGGACCCCCTGAACAAGAATCCGAAGTCGGACTTTTGAATCACAAACAACTTTTGAGATATAAGGAAATAAAAATTCTGGACATTCCGAGGCACATTTTGGGGCAATTTTTGGGGTCGTTACAATATCTCCCATTTGGGAACATTGGTCTCCGAATGTAAAAGAGACATAAAAGACAAGAGTAATCATGAACAAATCATCCCCAGCAAGAGCGCAACATATCATGCAAGACACTATTTTCAAAATCTCAACATAAGTGTGAAGTCATCATCATAAGTTTATCTACTTAAACATGAATGCATATGAATGACATATGGGCTGAAATGTAAGACTTGAAATCGCATGTATGACTTAGGATTTGTACCTTAGGATTGAGTGGAGTGGAGAAGATGAGGATACTACTTTTGCATGTCTGCTTCGGCCTCCCATGTAGCACTTTCAACTTGTTGGTTCCTCCAAAGGACCTTAATGGATGCCACCTCTTTGTTCCTCAATCTCTTTACTTGCCTATCCAAGATCTGAACCAGAACCTCCTCATAGGTCAAGTTATCCCTCACAACACTCATGAAATCAAGAGGCATTCATATTTTCTCAACATAGAGACATGGAACACTGGATGAACCAAATTCATTTCACTAGGGAACTTTAACTCATAAGCTACCTTTCCAACTCCCTCTATCAACTCATAAGGACCAATATACCATAGGCTGAACTTCCCTTTTTTCCAAAAATTGACCACACCTTTCATTAGAGAAACCTTCAAATAGACCCAATCACCCACTTGTAACCCTAGGTCTTTCCTCCTTACATCGGCACAAGATTTTTGACGACTTTAGGTCGTCCTCATCCTTTCCCTGATCATCTTAACTTTCTTAAGAGCATCCATAACCAGATTCGGCCCCAACAAAGCTACCTCTCAAACCTCAAACCAATCCACCGGTGATCTACAACATCTCCCATAAAGCCCCTCATGAGGTGCCATACCGATACTAGAGCGATAGCTATTGTTGTAGGCAAACTCAATTGATGGAGGATGGTCATCCCAACAACCTTTAAGCTCTAAGACTCAAGCCTTAAGCATATTTTCAAGTTTTTGAGTTGTCCTCTCGACTTGGCTATCCATTTGATGGTGGAAGGTCATACTAAGGTGAACATTGGTACCAAGACCCCTTTATTAAGACCTCAAAAAGTGTGAAGCAAATTGTGCACCACGATCCAATATATTGGATAAAGGAAGCCCATGTAACCTCACTAAGCAGGATGTACAACCTAGAATAACTTCAGCCCCATATGTTGTCTTAATCGGTAGAAAGTGAGCCGATTTTGTCATCCTATCAACCACCACCCATATGGAATCAAAACCTTTTCTAGTTTTGGGCAGCCTAACCATAACATCCATATTAATTACCTCCCACTTTCAAGTGGGAATCTCTATGTCTTGGGTTAGGCAACCCAGCCTTTGATATTCAGCTTTGACTTGTTGACAACCATGGCAATCGGACACAAATTTAGCAATATCCCTCTTCATGCCTCTGCACCAATACACATCCCACAAGTCCCTATACATTTTGGTGGAACCAGGGTGGATAGAGTAAGAAGAATTATGGGCCTCATCAAGAATTCTCTCCCTCAAACCATCAATACATGGCACACAAAACCTACCTCGGTACCTAAGGGTACCATCTCCTATTTGGGAGAAAACCTCTACTTTGCCCTCTTTCACCACGACCTTCAATTCAAGCAAGGAGGAGTCAAGATCTTGTTTGACTATCACCTCATCAACCAAGGAAGACTTGGACCCATCAATAACCACAACACCATCACTACCAACCTCTTCCAACCTAACCCCCAATCTATCCAAGCTATGCACCTCTTTAGCCATCTCCCTATCACCACCATCCACATTAGCTAGGCTACCCATGGACACCAGACTCAAAGCATCCGCCACCATATTTACATTACTCGGATGATAATGCACACTCATGTCATAATCTTTGAGAAGTTCTAACCACCTTCTTTGTCTCAAGTTGAGATTTTTTTGTGTGAAGACATATTGAAAGCTCTTATGATCGTGAAACATCAACATGCACCCCATACAAATAATGTCGCCAAATCTTTGATGCAAACACCACGGCAACTAGTTCAAGATCATGGGTAGGGTAGTTCTTTTCATGCACTTTGAGTTTCCAAGAAGTCTAGGCTATGACCTTACCATTTTGCATGAGCACACAACCCAAACCAACTCTAGATGCATCACAATACACAACAAAACCCTCAAGCCCATTCAATAGTGACAATATAGGAGCGGACACAAGTCTATCTTTCAATGTTTGGAAGCTTTTCTCACATTCATCGGTCCATTTAAACTTAACCCTCTTTTGAGTCAATTTTTTCACAGGGGAAGCAATGGAGGAGAACCCATTCACAAACCTTCTATAGTAAACCGCAAGGCCCAAGAAACTCCTAATATCCAACGGGGTCAACGGTCTAGGTCAATTCCTAATCACATCGGCCTTCTTAGGATATAGTTTAATGTCATCCCCCGACACCATATGACCAAAGAATACAACTTCCTTCAACCAAAACTCACACTTGTCATACTTAGGATGCAATCTCTCCTCCCTCAGTCTTTGCAACATCACCCTCAAATGACCCATATGCTCTTCCCTATTATGTGAATAAATCAAAGTATTATCAATGAAGACTATAAAAAAGGAATCATAGTAGGGTTTGAAGACCCTATTCATTAGGTCCATGAAGATGGCCAGTGCATTAGTCAACCCAAAGAATATCACCGTAAATTCATAGTTCCCATATCTAGTCCAGAAGGCCATCTTGGGAATATCACACTTCCTCACCCTCACTTGATGGTACCCAGACCGAAGATCAATCTTAGATAAGAAGCTAACCTATTGCAATGGGTCAAACAAGTCATCAATTCTCGGAAGAGGATACCTATTCTTTATAGTGACCCTATTGTGTTGCCGGTAGTCAATGCACATTCTAAGTGACCCATCTTTCTTCTTTACAAACTAGACCAGTGCACCCCAAGGTGATTGACTAGGTCTAATAAATTCCTTTTCCAACAAATCTTTCAATTGTTCCTTTAAGTTCTTTAACTCCATCGGGGCCATATAGTAAAGGGGAATGGAGATAGGTTGAGTGTCTAGGAGGAGATCTATGCCAAAATGAATTTCCCTTTCCGGAGGGACACCGGGAAGGTCATCTGGGAAGACATCAAGAAACTCATTCACAACGGGAACTGACTCAATGGAAGGGACTTTGAAATCCACATCTTTAACCTTCATAAGATGATACAAATACCCCCTAGAAATCAACTTTTGGGCTTTAATGCATGAAATGAATCTACCATTGACCATTATATCTTGACTTTTCCACTCAAGGATGGGTTCATTAGGAAATTAAAACTTGAACCTATTGGTTCTACAATCAATAGACGTATAGTAGACGAGCAACCAATCCACCTCAAGTATGATATCAAAATCCACAACATCACAAGGCAATAACTTATGCAAAATGCAAATAGGACAACTCCTATAAACTTTCCTAGCAATAATAAAGGCACCAATAGGAGAAGACACTTCATACGACTCATGCAACAACTCGGGGGCAACATGAAACTTTTTAGCAACAAGAAGGGAAACAAAGGAAAGAGTCGCTTCGAGATAAATCAAAGCATACACATCAAAGTCAAAGATTTTTAACATACCAGTAACAACATCAGGGACCTCACACTCCCTTACCTCCCATGTAGAGCATAGAATCGATTGTGCCTTGGGGAACCACCATGAGGACCACCTTTACCCAATTGAACTGCATTTGCACATCAGCCCTTGGCATGGTTTCTTGGACAATCTACATTCTTGTGACCAAGCTCCCCACAACCGAAGCATGCATTATAACCCTTCAAACATGGGCCTTCATGACCCTTTCCATATCTAGTACATACATCATTAGGAGCCACACCACCAATACCTTGTGGTCTAGTGAAGGCATTGGCAAACTCCCTATTTGTAGCATGAGGAGGCCCTTGGCCTTGAGGGAATCTGCCACCCCTATGGAACTCACCCCCACGATGGGCTCTCTTGGCTCATGGCCCCTCCTTTTTCTCATCTTCTCTTCCTCCATTTACTCAGCAAAGGTCATCAACTGAGATATATCCATGTCACCAATAATGATGGCGGACCGACATTCTTCACTTACCAAGTCGGAGACTCCCATAACAAATTTATTCATCCTTGACCTAGGATCAATCACCAAATGAGGACCATACTTTGAAAGTTGATTAAATTTTAGGGCATACTCCCTCACACTAAAAGCACCTTGTTTCAAGTTCATAAACTCTACTAAATTTCCTCCCTAAGTTCAAGAGGGAAAAATCGATTAAGGAAGGCCAATTTGAACTCCTCCCAAAGAACCACATTACCAACCCCCTTCTCATCCTTTCATTTCTCATACCAAATTTGGGCTAGCTCTTTGAGTTGGTATGCCACCAACTCCACCATTTTATTTGGCCCAACACCCATAATATTCAAGATTTTGTAGACCTCATCAATAAACTCTTTTGGGTCTTCATCCACCTTTGACCCATGGAAAACCAGAGGATTCATCCTCATGAAATCTCTTACCTTAGCTCCCGGGGTAGTAGCATGAGCGACTTGGGCCCCTTGTAGGACTTGGTTTGTCACCACTTGGGCAAGCATAGTAAGCGCATCTCGGAGCTCACCATTGGTAGTTTGCTCCTTGAGAGTTTGGGCACATCTTCTTCTAGCACGACTTAGAATATAAAGAAGGGAAATATTTCCTAAAACGCCTCATAGCCTCTTATTCATAGTCATGGTGTGCTTCATAACCATGAATTCGACTCTAATTGACGTGGTGTGTTGGACTCTGAGGACTATCAACCTAGTGCTCTGATACCAAGTTTGTGACAACCCAAGCCTAGGGCCTAGACGTGACACGGTGAATGGGGAACCTGAGGGAACCCCAATCAAGCCTCTCAACTTATCATTACAAATCATTGGTCACGGAAGCATGTAAAAGACATAAAACAAGCATAAAGGAGCAAAGGATCTAAGGAATAGCTCGCCAAAACATCAACATCAGGACAAGGAGTCATAACTCATATCATAATTACACATCTTGTCCAACAACACCTCTAAATACATAGATAGAGCGGGGGACAAGACAAAGTAACCGAGCTCACCCTCATAGTCAAAACAGAACATAAAAGAGTGTATCAATACATAGATAATAACAATCATAGACTAAGGTCCTCGAAATAGAGGACTAGCCAACAAGCTTTGAATAGCACCGGCTAGCCACGTGGAGGGAGAGGATGATCAACTTGAGCACTTGTTCCTACATAGTGATATCATGCAGGCAAGAATATGCGTTAGTACATTTGAATGTATAAAGTATGTTGGATGCCATGCAACAAGAGATAAGTTTCATAATAAAAATGCATAACTATAGGCAATAGACATGATATAGCAACATGACATATATGATCAATGTATAAGTAAAATATTCTTAAGTAACTGAAGCTAATATAGGATATCATATGTGTAGAAGAGACCAAGATAAATTTCCAAAGTATGAACCCTTTGGCATGTTAGTGATGTTGCCACCCCATCACTTAGGTGGATAAGTACTAACCCTCATCTAGGTTGTTGATAATGCCGCACCATCACCATGGTGGAGAAGTACAAACACTTCCCTAGGTTGATAACTACAAACCCCTATCTATGTTAGTGATGATGCTGCCCCAGCTCCAGGTGGAGAAGTACAAAACCTTTTACTAGGTTATCCGGGTGCTTAAACCACCCCGGATTGGGCATGTCAGTTCCACACATTATATAGGATTCATCATATGCTCTAGGCAACACTTCATATAGGAATAATCATATACATAAGCTTATTGCATCATCATAACATCATTCATATCATATCTCATGATTTGGACATCAAACACCTTGGGGGTGTATGGTGGGGTAAAAGACCATGCAATTTAGAGATGAAATCATGCAAGAAAATCTATAGTAAAACCATCAATCAACACCTTGTAATACCCCCAAGACTGTCACATCAAAACCCCTCATCAAATTCAATATTAGATCCAAGATTTAGATCTCAAAGCATGCTAAAACAATCATACTTTCATGAACTAAAATCACTATGCTGTAAAATTCTCAATATATAAGACCCATATGTAAAACAACTTTATATCATGAAATATTAGTAAAAAGGAGGCCTAGGCACCATGGGTTGAAGGACCCAATGGTTCAACACCACATACCTTAGCTTTGGATGAATTTGGAGAAGATTGGAAATGGAGACTTGAAGCTTGAAGAGGAACCTTAAAGGAGAACCTTAGCTTGGGATAAAAGTTTAGGACTTGAGTTTGGGGAGTGAAAATATGATGAAGTGTTTGAGTTAGTATTGGAAAGTGTTTAGGATGATATAAGGGTGAAATATGACTAAGTATGAGTAAAAACATGTATGGAAGCTTTTAGGCCCAAGACTTAAAGACTTGGACCGAAGCTGAAAAATGGAGTCCAAAATTACATAGGGGCGCGTCACGAGGAGGACGCGAAAACCCCTCTAGAATTTGATTTTTGAAATTTCATAATTCCTAAATCTTTGCTCTTAAATTGGGGTTAGACCCTTTTCCCACTAATTTGGACCCCCTGAACAAGAATCCAAAATTGAATTTTTGAAACCACACAGGGATTTTGAGATATAAAGAAATAAAAATTCCAGGCATTCCGAGGCACGTTTTGGGCACTTTTTGGGGTTGTCCCCACTTCTCCTCTTTCTAATCTTCTCCCTCTCAAGTATTTGGGAGTGGGTCATGAGTCGGGATAAGTCCATGCCACCCACAATAACAGTGGTGTGACACTCTTCATTTACCAAGTTGGACACCCCCGACACGAACTTGTTCATTCTTGCCCTAGGATCGACAACCAAGTGAGGAGCATACTTTGGGATCTTATTAATTTTAAGGGCATAATCCCTTATACTCATGGACCCTTGCTTGAGATTCATAAATTCCATCATCTTTGCCTCTCTAAACTCAACAGGGAAGAAGCAATTGAGAAAGGTGGCCTTGAATTCCTCCCATGCAATAGGATCATTGTTCCCCATCTCAAGTTTCCATTGAGCAAACCAAATTTGGGAAACACTTTTGAGTTGATAAGCCACGAGCTCCACTTTCTCTTTCAAAGTCACCCCCATAATTGGAAGCACCTTATACACCTCATCAATAAACTCTTGGTAATCCTCTTCCAGTTTGGAACCATGAAACACCAAAGAGTTCATCCTTGCAATGTCCCTCACTCTTGAGGCTGGAGTAGCAGCATATGGAGCTTTAACCCCTTGATCTAATTGATTGGTCATTGCATGTGCCAACATAGTGATGGCATTATCGAATTTAACTTGTGTAGCCCCTTCTCCTTAAGTAGCTTGACGAGCCAGACCCTCTCGGGTGTACGAGCCCTTTGTGGTCTTCCTCTTGATAGTGCCATGATCTAAAAGTGAAAAGGAGCATTCATTAGGGAAAGAAGCCTAATCTTTACATCTAGAGCACATCATAGATCATGGAGAAGTGAAGCATTTTCCAAAACACCTTATAGCCTCCTATTCATAGTTGTTGCGTGCTTCACAACGATGATTAAGACTCTACTTGACGCGGTGTGTTGGATTTTCGAGGACCATTAACAACCTATTGCTCTGATATAATCTTGTCACAATCCAAGCCTAGGGCCTAGACGTGACACGACGAATGGAAAACCCGAAAGAACCCCAAACAAGCCTCATAGCATATCACATACACATCCTTGGTTATGGAAGCAAAATAACATAGCAAACAAGTAATATGGAACGTAACGGAAGCAGGAAAAATAGAGTCTTTCATAATAGCATAAGCATAATAGGAGACAAGTTCATCAACACAAACCAACATAATATCCAATGACACCTCTACTAGTAGATAGTGCGGGGGTGAAGATATCTCTTGGGCTCACCCTCACAGATAAGTATCCAAAATTATAGATAAAATCTTAACATAAACACAAAAGAAGATATATATTGTCCCTGGATATGAAGACTCACCTATAATAACTTCAATGATCCGGCTAGCCACGCGGAGGAGGAGGATCAATAGGAGCTCCGGTTCCTACGTGGTGATATCATGTAGAGGTAGCGTATGCGTAAGAACTTGGAATGTATTAAGTATGAAGGACGTGATACAATAAGGATCATAAGCATAATAATCAAGATACATAATCAAAATCGATAGACATGAGCTCAATATAACATCTATAATAAATGCTTAGGTGTAAACATGCTTGAGAATCATCATATTTGCATAAGTTGTTCAACATAATAAAGTGACATGAATATCTCACCCAAATACCTTGTACTAGATGATAAGGAATATAGCATAGGTCATAACCCCTTCTGGTAGGTAGCAGATAGTACATGAGGGTAAGGCATACACCATACTTTATAACCCCTTCATGTAGATATTAGATAGTGCATAGTATTAAAAAGTATATGAGGTGAGGCATACAACATAGTTCATAACCCCTTCATGTAGGCACTAGGTAGTGCATGGTATTAAGTCGTACATAAGGATGAGGCATACATTATAGTTCATAACACCTTCATATAAATATTTTCCTTGTACTAGAGGGTGAGGCATACAACATAGTTCACAACCCCTTCTAGTGGGCTTCACGATTCACAAGAGCATAAAAGATAGCATAAAAGCTCAACAATTCACTTGTAGATCATAGGAACCTTTCATGAGTTCGACACATGCTTGAGAGCCCATACCTTATCAAAAAATACTTGCCTTGAAATTCATACAGTAGCCTTCCATTAACTTAAGATTCATAATCATGCAAACTTACTAAATCATGGTGGGTATGCTTTCATATGCTTAAAATCATGCAATTTAGAAGTATTGAACAAGAAGGAGTAAAATCAATTTAATTTGAAGTAATTTAAATCAACCCACCAACATAGTAGTAAAACCCCCAATTTGGGTGTCATGAAAACCATCTTAAAATTCACCATCATTCATAGTCTTATAATTCATGTCATGCATGACCTCAATAGGTATAAATCAACTCATAGAAATAGCTTCAATAGACATTCATGCATATTTAATCAACACTTGAAGAATCCATATTCCAATCACATTTATAATGCATAAACAAGTTTACCCATGAAATATCTAATATTTAAAATCATGAAATTTGATAAAGAGGGGAGGTTTGGCTTCATGGGTGAAAGAAACCCATGAATAAAACTCACATATCTTAAACCTTGAAATTTCTTGAAATTGAATTGCGGAAGACTTGAGGTTTGTGTTGGGTTCTTGAATTCCAAAACTTGTACTTGAGATTATTGAATTTGGATGGGTAATTGGATGATGGTCTTGAGAGAATTGAGAGAATTCTTGTGAGTTCTAGAGCTGAAAAAGGCTAAGGATGGAGGGGTTCACATTTAAATGGGCATTAGTTTATTCTCTAAATGCCCTTGGACGAAGTAGAAAAAATAGGGAAAAATTACACTGGTCCGCGCCCTAGGCGCAATGTGGACCAGACACACACATCAAGTTACACTGTGTTGTACCCTGGTCGTGCATGCACACTATTTTTGATTCCTATTGTGAAAATTATTTTTCTCTATGGGTTTTCTAAAATTCAGGGGCTACCCTTTTCCCGCAAAATTTTGCAATGAAGTTGGACTTTTTAAATCACGCATGATTTTTGAGATATTCGAGAAATACACTTATGGGGCATTCTGATGCATACGAGGGGTGTTACACCTAAACTATAACTTATTAGTTTGAGAAGCATACCTCTTTCTTTTATCACACTCTCAACATGATGTGTGTACTACATTCTCTTATTTATTTTTTTAAAAATGTCACATTACACTCCACATGGACAAAATATTGCACCTTTACAAAAAATAAATAAATTATACTATTCATTAAAATTAAATATTAAAATATTATTATTGTAAAATAATATTATTAAATAAATTATAAAATATTTTTCTAACCCCTCCCC
>JAABOM020012946.1:0-19322 GCA_011800125.2 Solanum clarkiae | reverse complement strand
TCGAGATAACCTTCCCTTCCTCCAAGTATTTATCTACAACATAGTAGGCAATAAGACTAGTATTAGCAGCAAAGAAATACTTCTTGGTAGCCCAATATCACAAAAACTAACACTCGTGCAGCAAGCCTGTAATTAGCGACGCAAATGCATTCCTTCAATCTTTTCACTTATAATCATATTTTCTAACACACATTCACATGTACACATCATGTGCAGCCTGTTTTAGTGCCAGAACAGTCTTACAACATCCCACAAGGCACAACACATAACAATTCTACACAATCTACAAATGGACAGCATTACGTTATCTCCCTTCGCTACATTTAGACGTTGACAATTCCAAACCCGTTCCAACTCTAACCAAACTGTTCCAACAACATTTACACATACAAATAGTACTAAAACAGACTTAGAACAATACCTAAGAAGTCATGAAGGATGTAAGGCAATAATCTTTCATCCAACAGCCTACAAGTTCTAATCAACATTACACTTAAGATAACACAATAAAACGTGTTTGTTAAATGAAACCAAAATCAGGGCAGCAACCTTAGGGTAATACTTATACCTCAAATCATATTAATAACATCAATTTTTCTTCATAAAACAGCCCATAAAACATATAGAAGTCACTAAAACAAAAGACAAGTGTGCAACAACTTTCTAAATACATACTGTCCCAAATTTCCAGCACAAACATACTGGCATATACTTGTTATTTTTCATAAAATAACCATACTAAACACATGTGTAAATTTACTTACCACTGCCTTCAAGGTGTAGGGATTCTCCAAGAACCCTAGAAGTTCCCTTGTGGTTGCTTGCTAGGTTAAGAAATAAGAATAATAAAGTTTTGAGAAAGCTGAAATTTTTCAAGTCTAAGAGTGAATGAATTTTGCTGCTTGTAACCCCTTTTTAAAGGCCTAATTTGGCCGCCTTACTCTTGAATTTTTGACCACCTTATAACACATATTAATAAGCTGGTTATCCAGCAGCGTGGCCCTTGCAATTGGGCCTAAATGGGTCTCCAAATTGATGGGCTTGGGCTTCCCATTTTTCAACTTTCTTTTCACTTAGTTTGGGCCCAATCAGCCAAGTGGGTTGTGGTGCACTTGGGCCCTTTTATTATACTTCTTTGGCTGAAAATGTAGTCTATTTATGATGCTAAAACATGGGCTAAAGTCACACCCTTAACACAGACTTTATTCATAATCGGACTTGGACAAATTTGATGTCGAGTCTCGTCTCCATTTAGCTAGCAAATTTAAGCTAAGCAAGTAGGTGATTCACCTGCTAGCTTACTAACTCCTATGAGAACCTCAATTCTCTTACTTCATTTAAGGCCATGGTCTCCTCAATTTTACACAAAACATGTATACACTTGACCCTCTTAAGCGTTAGATGCACATATCTCCCTATAACATTTGATTCGAGCACTTTTAAAAATGGGCGCTAATTTGACCAAACTATATCATGTTTCATTTGCATAGTAGTAATATTGTAAGGTGTGGGGTGTTACACATCTTTCCAGTCGGAGTCCTCTTATAACAAGCATGAATGCAAAACTTACAATTTTCCAAGTCACTATCATTGTTGTAGTACAACATCTAGCCATTAACACAACAATCAATTTTATCATGTGACAATCCTAACTTGGAAATCAGTTTCTTTGCTTGATAAAAGATCCTGGGTATGTTATATTCAGGATTAACCAACTCAGCCAAAAGAACAACCATTGAGTCCATAGACCCATTAGTAACATTTCAATCTGATTTAATGTTCATTAATCTAACGACAATAGACAAAGGAGAATGCCGACTCCCCTCACATAATGGTCGACTAACCACTTCTAATTCTTCATAGAAGCATCTTACTTCTTCATTAGGAGATTCATTAAAAAACTGTTCAGCCTCCACCCCCTTTTGAGCTTCGAAAGCATCATTAATCATTTGATGAACTCTATCATGCCCAAACGTATCATGTTGAAAATTATCATATTCAAATCTAATTTGACTTATGCTACAATCATATTATATTCATCCACGGGTATCGAATTGTAAAATACACCATCTACTCCATCTACTTCTCCATGATCCACCCATATAAAATATCTAGGCTTAAACTCATTACGATACAAATTCACCATAACTTCTCTGGACGAATAAATTTCAGGCATTTACATTAATTGCAAGGACAACTAACCATTTGATTTCTCTTAAAAAGATCAAGTATCATTGCATGATCAATGGAACTTCTAACACCATCAGAAAATGTAGATTTCAACCCACCACCATTTTCTACATCCACAAACGGTGATCCATCTACAAAATATTACAACCTTAATTAATTAGTTCAAGTATATATATTGTTCTTAAGTATCATAATTAAAGTTCAAGTGCTAAATTTTACTTTATAATCCTAGAGTTAAAGTTACAAGTATAATTAGAGTTCAAGTATTTAAAAGTTAAGGATATATACAAATTTGAATTAATTTGTAAGAACTGAATTTAAAAATTCTAAAGTTCCACTTAATTCTAACAACTTAAATAAATCAAAGCAACAGTGCAAATTAATTTCAGCATTTAAACCAAATCAGAGCTAAAGTGCAAATTAATTCCAACAACAATCACAATATCACACACACAAAAAAGGATAAGTGTCAACACTAGATGGACACAAATTGATTTTGCAAGAAAATAAATTTTGTCATCAATAGGATCAACTAGTATTGTCACTTATACCAAATAAACTCATTATGACAATCCAAAAATAAGATAACTATCAATACTAGATGGACACAAATCGATTTTGCAAGAAAATCAATTTTGTCATCAATAGGATCAACTAGTGTTGTCACTTATGCCAAATAAACTCAATACAACAACAACAACAACAACAATATACCCCAGTGCCTCAAAAAGCTCCCGCTTATTGCAGGGTGAGGGGGGTCGGATGTACGCAGCCTAACCCCTATATTTAAAAGCAGAAAGCGGCTGTTTCCAGATGACCCATGAGGAGCGTCGAAAGTTGCATTGACTAACTGCTACTTCACAAATGAAAAAAACGCAGATAGTTTAAAGAGCCGTTTTGCTTTATTCCATCATACTCCAAGGCCAAAAAATAGTCAATCTTTGGCTCCATCCGAGATTGATGAAAATGCCAAATAAACTCAATATGACCAAAAAAAAAAAAGATAAGTATCAACACCAGATGGACACAAATCGATCTTGCAAGAAAATCAATTTTTGTCATCAGTAGGATCAATTAGTGTTGTCACTTACGCCAAACAAAACTCATTATCACTATAGCAATACTCTAAAAAACTATACAAATATTTATAAATACATAATAATTAAAATTTTATCGAAATAATACCTCGACTTTTGATTTTTAATTATGCTCGTGGTACTTCTATTGGTGGCGCCGAGAATATTGACAACCTAAATTTCATGTACAATTAAAGCACATTATATACAAGTACAAAGTTCAAGTTCCAACTTTAATCTAAGTTCAAGTTAAATACTTCACATTATATACAAAAAGTTCAAGTTCCAACTTTAATCTAAGTTCAAGTTAAATACTACTAAAGCTATAATCTTAACAATCCTAAATTAAAGTTCAAGTTCTACATTATATGCAAGTTCAAAGTTCACAAATAAAGTTCAAAATTTAAGTTCAAAATTAAATCTAAGTTGAACTTTTAAAAAAAAATTCCTAAAGTTCAATTTTTATATTATATTCAAATTTAAAGTTTACAACTTAAAATTCAAGCTCTAAGTTTAATCTAAGTTTAAGTTTAACACAACTAAAGCCCTAATCTTAACAATTACTAAATTAAAGTTCAAATTCTACATTATATACAAGTTCAAAGTTCACAAATAAAGTTCAAAGTTAAAGTTCAAAACTAAATATAACTTCAACTTTTTAAAAAAATCCTAAAGTTCAATTTTTATATTATATTCAACTTTAAAGTTGACAACTTTAAATTTAAGTTTCAACTTTAATCTAAGTTCAAGTTAAACACTACTAAAGTCATAATATTAACAAATCCTAAATTAAAGTTCAAGTTCTACATTATATACAAGTTCAACATTCACAAATAAAGTTCAAAGTTTAAGTTCAAAATTAAATCTAACTTCAACTTTAAAAAAGATCCTAAAGTTCAATATAATTTAAATTATATTCAACTGTAAAGTTCACAACTTAAAATTCAAGTTCAAACTTTAATCAAAGTTCAAGTTAAACACTACCAAATTCAACAATAATTAAATTCAACTAATTCAACAACAATTATACTTAAAAACAACAATTTATTTAAATTTCAATAACAATTCTAACTTCATTCTAACTTCAATTCAATTCCAACATTATAATTAACTTCAACAATAATTCAATTCTAACAAAAAATAACTAATTTACAAGCTCATTCAGAAAACCCCAAATTTAAGCTAGCTAAAACCCTAAAATTGTTATACTCACTAATTCACAAAACCTATACAATTAGCTATGCTAGTCACAATATAACTTCATAACAATACTATTCTAACACAAAATAACTCAATTCATAAACTAATTTTCAAAAATTAAATTTAAAGTTTACCCATAAAAATAAAAAAAATAATTTCATTTACTTGTTCACAATACAATACACAAAAGAATATTTCTAATATCCAAATTTTAACAATAAAAGAAAAATGAGCACGCTAACAAATTATAAAATTAAAAAACATAAAATCACTAAATAATACTAAAATTGAAGCAAAAAGAGAGGAAAAAATTAGTTACCTTACGTGTGGGGAGGAGGAAACGACTAAGAGGCAATGACGCTGGCGGCCGGACGGTGGTCGAGGATGGAGGGCGACAACTGGGTATGGGGCTGCTAGGATATTTACAGAGAGGATATGAGTGTCCGAAAGGGGGAAAAATGAATTAAAGTCGCGGTTTTTTTTAGACACACTTAGGGGCGACGTACGATGTCGTTATGTCCATCGCCCTTCATTAAACTTTATTGATCGTTGACTAAAAAAGTGACGGAATGAGCAATACCGTCCATTGCTTATATTTTATTAAAATATTTATAATAAATATAGCGTCCGACATCGTCGCATTGTCCGTCATAGTTTTTGAAAATTAAAAAATATATTAGATATATATGCAATGGATGGAGTCACTTTTATTTAAAAATAATTATATATTAAAATTAAAAAAAGGAAGAAAATTTCGCGAAAAAAGTGAGAGACTTTTAGACACAGTCCATTTCTTAATATTAAAAAATATAAAAAATAATAATATATACACAAAAGCGATGGACTGCGCCCTCTTGTCCGTCGCATTTTGGAGCGACGCAGTTCGTCGCTTTTCTGTCCGTCGCATTTTCGCAGTTTTTTAGGAGTGAATACATTAGTACCTAAGGAAACCATCTCTGCCTTGGGAGAAAACCTCCACTTCACCATCTTTCACAAAAGCATTCAACCCTAGCAAGGCGGGGTCTAGGCCTTGCTCTATCTTGACCTTTTCAACCAAATTGGATTTGGAACCATTAAGACACTACAATACCGTTCTCAACTTCATCCAACCTCACTCCCAATCTAGCCAACCGGTGAACCACTCTAGCCACCTCCTAGTTACCCAAAATTCCCACTTATCATATTTAACAAATAACCTCTCATCCCTCAAGATTTGCAACATCACCCTCAAATGACTCACAAGCTCTTCTTAATTATGGAAATAAATCAATATACTATACAAAACTACCATACACATATCAGGGTAGGGTTAAAGACCCCATTCACGAGATCCAAAAACATAGTTGGGGCATTAATCAAGCCAAAAGACACTACCACAAATTCAAATATCGGGAAGAACATCAAAAAACTCATTAACCACCAGAACCGACTCAATAGGAATGACTTAGACTCAATATCCCTAAACCTTATGAGATGATAAATGCAATCCTTAAAGATCAATTTGGGCCTTAAGACAAGAAGCTAATGTACCCTTAACTACCATTTCACACTTTCCCACTAAAGTATGGACTTATTAGAGAATTGGAATATAACCTTACATGTTCTACAATCAATGGAAGCATGATATGCATGTAACCAATCCACCCCATGGACAAACTCAAACCCACCATGCCAAGTTCAACAAAATCACAAAACAAAACTTTATGCCATAATGACATGGGACAAACCCCTATAGATTTTTCTAGCAACAATAGACTCATCAAGGGGGGGGGGGGAAGGGGGAGGGGTTAGACACCAAAAGGTTCACATAACAATTCAGAACACACATGAAACTTATTAGTAACAAGGGAATAATAAAAGAAGTAGTGGCACGCGGACCTATCAAACATGCTAATCAAAATAAAAAAACCTTTAACATACCGACTACAACATCAGACACCTCATCCCCTCTTTGCCTCTCTTGAAGAGCATAGAACCGATTATGTCGTGGAGTACCTCCTGGTTGGCCTTCTTGAACCCCTTGATCAACATGACCACCTTGACCTTGTGGTCGACCATCCTTACCCTAGTTTTGAGCGTGTGGACAATACAAGATTTTGTGGCCCATCTCACCACACCCAAAGCATGCACCTGTACTCCAACATGTGCCACCATATTTTCTCCCACATTTTGGGCATCTAGGACGAGTCTCCCTATTACCCCCTTCTTGGAGCCTTGGGTTAGGCTCACCCCATCCTTAGCAACCCTCTTTTTTGGAGCACTAGAGGATCCTTGGCCTTGAAACTTGAGACCTTGTTGGAACCGGCCACCCTAAAATCGAGCCCTCTTGGACTCCCCATTTTTCTTTTTCCTAAGTTTCTTCCCCTTAAGTTGGTTGGCATAGGTCATGAGCTGAGACAAATCCATATCACTTACAAGCATCTTTGTACGACACTCTTTATTTACCAAGTCGAACACCCCCGACACAAACTTGTTCATCATTGATCTAGGTTCGGCGACCAATTGAGGAGCATACCTAGGGAGCTTATTGAACTTGAGGGCATACTCCCTCGAACTCATGAAACCTTGCTTAAGATTCACGAACTCCATCATTTTAGCCTCTCTCAACTCAATAGGGAAGAACCGATTGAGGAAGGCGGCCTTGGACTCCTCCCAAGGGATAGCATCATGATTTCCCCTCTCCATCTTCCATTGCACAAACCAAATTTGAGCCACACCCTTTGGCTGGTAGGCTACTAGCCGCCTTCTCCTCCGAATTAACACCCATGATGGATAGCACCTTATATACCTCATTTATGAATTCTTGGGGATCTTCCTCCGCCTTGGACCCATGGAACTCCATAGGGTTCATTCTTATGAAATCCCTAATCATTGAGGCCAGAGTAGGAGCATGAGGAGCTTGGGCCCCTTGGTTCAATTGGTTGGTTATAGAATGGGATAACATAGTGATAGCATTCTGGAACTCAACTTCGATAGCCACTCCATCTTGATTAGCTTGAGGAGCGGGATGAGTCGGTTTTCCCACGGGTGCACGGGCCCTCCTTGGTCTTCCTCTTGGTAGCGACATGATCTAAAAGAGCACAAAAGTGTCCGTTAGGGATGGAAGACTTACCTTTACATCTAGAGTACAACACAGACCATGAAGAAGTGAAACATTTAATAAAACACCTCATAGCCTCCCATTCATAGTTGTGGCGCGCTTCACAACTATGAATAAGACTTTAATCAATGCGGTGTGTTGGATTGCAGGGACCATTAACAACCTAGTGCTCTGATACCAAGTTTTTCATGACCCAAGCCTAGGGCCTAGATGTGACACGGCAAATGTGGAACCTAAAGGGACCCCAAACAAGCCTCTTAGCATATCATTCACACATCCTTGGTCGCGGAAGCAAAATACACATCAACAAGATATAGTTGAAAATGGAAGCAAGACTAAGAGAAGTTTCGATATTCATAAAAGCAGTAAAAGAGTCAAGCTCATAGCATAATTATATTATAGTACCCAATAACACCTCTAACTTGGACTAGGGCGGGGGCCAAGACACTTTTCGGGATCACCCTCATAATAACAAGAGTTTAATATAAAGAAGTATGAACATAACAAGAGTAACTTAAGTATTGTCCTTGGACTTAAGGACTCACCAATGCTTTCTTCACAAGAACCAAGCTACCCACGTGAAGGATGGTCAACAGGAGCACTGGTCCCTACATGGTAATATCAAATAGGCATAGAGTATGCATTAGTACATTGGAATGTACTAAGTATGTGGGATGGAATGTAACAACAATCATAGCCATAATAACAAGATGCTTAATCATAATCAATGAACATAAGCTCAATAGGGAATATATACTCAAACCTTACACAAACATGCATGAGAATGTCCAAGTAGTCACCCACTCAACTTATGGTATAGCCTTTTCGGAGAGTGTTTCCAATACCCCTACTTTACGATATAGCCTTTTGGGTAGGTGTTATGATATGTCTTTTACCTTACGAAACAATCCTTTAGGTAAAAGTCATGGCTTATTCTACCTTACAGTATGTCCGCATCGGTAGGAGTTAAGAGATATCCTTACCTTACGATATAATCTCTTCAGTAAGAATTTGGGAGTTGCCCTTACCTTATGATACAATCTTATCGGCAAGGGAGATGTCCTTACTTTACGATACAATCTTATCGATAAGAATTTGGGATGCACTTACCTTACAATACAATCTTATCGATAAGAGATATCCTACCTTATGACATGACCTTTTTGGTAGGTTGTCCTTACCTTATGATATGGTCTTTTAGATAAGAACCATGAGTTAATCTACCTTACCGTATGGCCTTTTCAGTAGGTTGTCCTAGCCTTACGATATAATCTTGTAGGTAGGAGTACAAAATAGTTCATCAAACCATCACATCAAAGAATCACGAAAGGGCTTCACATTTCAAATGAGAGTAAAACATAGTATAAGGGTTCAAAATTTTATTGTAGATCATGGAAACTTTTCAAGAGTTTAATATATGCTTGGAACCCATAAAGTATCATAACATGTTTGTCAAGTAAAATCATACAATAATCCTTCATCAACATCAAATCCTTCTCAAGACATTTT
Source organism: Solanum clarkiae (assembly GCA_011800125.2). Lineage (NCBI taxonomy): Eukaryota > Viridiplantae > Streptophyta > Magnoliopsida > Solanales > Solanaceae > Solanum > Solanum clarkiae. The sequence goes on along the minus strand of JAABOM020012946.1, from coordinate 10,247 downwards.
ATCAAACACTTGGTGGGTGTGTAATGCTAGTTCAAAATCATGCATTTCAAGAGTGAAATAATATGAGAAAATTCAATGTAAAATAACCCATAAACATATGGTAAAACCCTCATGTAAGATACCTTAAAATCTATCATCAAATCCATAATGGATCATTGTTTCATAGCTCAAACCATACATAGTCTCAATAGACAAAACCAATTCGTAGTATAGGCTTGCAATAGGTAAACATGTATAATCAATCAATATTTCATAAAAACTCCAACATAATTTATAATCAAAATCCATAATAAGAGATACTCATAGGTAATACAATTTGAAATCATGCAATCTTTTTATAAAAAGAAAGATTGTGCTTCATGAGTGAAATGATCCAATGGATGAAACTCACATTCCTTAAACTTGGGTCTTCTTGATGTAGACTTGAAGGAGACTTGAAGCTTGAATGGAGTTTTTGAGATCTGAAATTAAGCTTAAGAAACTTGAATTTGGATGGAAATTTTGATAAAATAGTTGAGTAGTTTTAGAGAGGGTTTTTGAGTGATATGAAGTTGAAAAATAGCTAAGTATGAAATATTTTACGTGTAAAAAGGTGTAGGGTCATGACACCAATGCCTTAGGCCGAAACAGAAAATTAAAGAAGTAATAACACTACTCTGCGATGGGTCCCCATCGCGGAGCCACCACACTGTTTTGCAAAAAATTGGCGAAAATTATTTTTCTCTACGGGTCTTCTAAAATCCAGTTATACTCATTTTCCACTCAGTTTTGTCCCCTGATCAAGAATATGAAGTTAAATTTTTGATATCATATAAGAACTTTGAGAAATATAGAAATTACGATTATAGACATTTCTAAAGCACATTTTCGGGGCGTTTCAAATATCCCCTCTCGTTTCATTGACCCGAATCTCTCCCGATTGAGGTATGACACTTTGTTGTGGTAGTATGATGCTCAACAGATGGAGAACGGAGCTGTCCATGAAAGTGCTATCACGGGCAAGGTTACCAGTCAACTTGCGACTCCTATAGTGGCAAAGGAATACATCCCCGTCAGTGATCATGTGGGTCCTTCAAAGTTGGTACCTAGACGGAAGATTTAGACACTTGTTCTGGCCTTATTTTGGCTGTTTAGACATCATATGTAAATATAAAACAATTTATATGTTTTGGTTAAGAATTTTGGTGGAATTATTTCGTAGCTTTATGGATGTCTACTTCTTGATTTATAATACTCAAATGGATGTCAATTTTTAAGTTTAAATGTTGAATATTTCTATGGTTATATTAATGATTCTTATGGTTGGTATTTTCCCTCATTAAATTGTAGTTTTCCTGGCTTTTTCACTTCCCAGATAAGTTTGTCTTGTTTAAAATTTTCAGATTTTATTTTTGGTTTTGCTCATACTACTGTTTTTCATATGGGAAGACAATATTTTCTTGGTTGTTTTATTTTTTGGCAAACTAGAAGCAAAATTGAAATGTCTAATTTTACTTTACGTATTATTGAAGCATTTCAGATTTGTGGTATATTCTTTGTTGTTATTTTAATTAAAATTATTCAGCTTTAAGTTAACACATTGGTTTAACTAGAACATCCTTCACTTCATGTACTCAAACACGTTTTTTAACTTAGTTTCACCCAAAACGAACCTGAAACAAAAGTCTACCCAATGGTTGTGCATTTATAATTCTGATGCCAAGCATGACTTAAAAATTTCACCTTAGAAGTTAACCTATCTACAGGGTTTTGGTTTTCTCTTTGTTTCTATCTTAGTATAATTATTAGGTTTAATATAAATAACACTGGTTTATTATGAATGACCTTCACATCTTTTATTCAGGCTAACTTTTTAACAATGTTTCAACCAAAACCAAGCCAAATAGAAGTACACATAATATTTGTGGATATTTAAACTTTTCAACCACAAATAAACTGAACTACAAATGCACAAACAAAACATAATTAATAATAATATTCTTTTAACAAAAGTTGAAAAAACATACATCAAAATGTACATCAAAATATACCCTTCATTAAATCAGTGCACCTAAATATGCAAACTGACTACCATATTTTAGACCAACATGAAACCATCTGTCTGAAGCTTCAAAACACAATAACCAACTAAATCATAATCACCACTTCAGATACACACGTGGTAAAATCATCATTTGTTTCTTTAACATAGGTGCAACTCTTTTTGTTATGACCCATTTTTTTTCATATTTTACTATATGTTATCTTGCTTTTTTTGAATTTTATCTCTGTAAAACTCTTCTTTCGATCATAATTTGAAGGCCTCCCTGGTCCTCGTTTTACATCCGGTGGCAGCATTTCTTCATTTATGACACCATTAGGAATTACCCAAGTGCTTTCGCAAGGAAATGGATCGATAGGTATTGCATATACATCACAGAAATTTTTGGTGCTGTAGTAAATTGAACAGTAGTCCTCAACATATTTGTTTCTATATGCAATAACTGCGACTGCGTGCGCATAGGGGATTTCATCATGTTGAAACTTCCCGCAAGAACACATCCTTGTGTTTAGACAAACTATGTACCTATTTCCCCCATCTGTAACAGTGTGTAGATATTCGATCATAACTCTCACCTGAACAAAAAATGGCACATTTTGTTAGTGTAATAATTTGTCAAGGAACATTATTAATTCATTATTTATTTGAAAAATCATAACCAATTGGTCGTTAGATTTGACAATCTCTCACTCTCCAACAACATTTGATTGTATTTATTTGTCAGAGTTGTTGTAGTCTCTCTTCCTTCCTGGTTGTTTTTCTCATTCCATGTTTTGATCATTTTTCTTATGTATTCTAACCTAGGTACCACAGGTAGTCCATGCCCTAGCAAAATTGTGTTGTTGATCGACTTGACAATATTGCTTGTTAGTGTCTATATCCTCTTTATAGTCGAGTGTGCACGGAACCACTTACTCTAGTCAGTTTCGATCAAATAGGCGTGACAACTTGGGCTTATATCCTTCAAGTGACTCATCAAGTCATCAAAATCCTCAACTGTGTATGGCTTATCCAAGCAAAAAAACAACTTTCTCACCTCATCGGTATTATTGTGTGCCCGTTTCAACACATTTGTCCACAAATGGTATAACAAGCGTAGTATGGAATTCCTGGATAAACAGTTGCAGTGGCATTCCAAATGCTTTTGTTCCTATCCGAAACAAAGCACATACCATGCCTATCACCGAATGCTAACTTGAAATATTGCAAGAACCAATTTCATGAATTATTATTCTCTGAATCCACAAAATTGTATGCTAGAGGCAATTGATCTACATTAATTATTAAATTGAATTGTTTAACTATGATTAGAACACATGAAAATGTTGTATGATTTTATCAACTTTTACTCACCTCCGGATCTAAAGTGCTGGCAATTAACATTGTATCTTCGAACGTCGACCTTATATGTGTTCCATCAATGACTACTATTGGCTGACAATATTCCCAGCCTCTAATTCATGCATTTAGTGCAACATATATATACAAAAATGATCATCTTCTGTCTTACTTAAATCCACTATAGTCCCTGGGTATGTTTTTTTAATATATATAAATATATTGGTATTTTGCAGTAAGACATAGTGGGGTCCCCTCTGAGTATACTAAAGGCCTTTTGCCTACCTCTCCAAGCTTGCATAGTTTGTCACGATCCAAGCCTAAGGCCTAGACGTGACATGGTGCAAGGGGAACTGAAAGGACCCCAAGCAAGCCTTTTAGCACATCATTACACAACCTTGGTCGTGGAAACAATAAAATAACAACAACTGAAAGTACATAGGGAAAACCGAGCCTAAGGGACATCTATCATATTATAAACAACAAGAGTCAAGAGAGAGTCAAAGCTTATAACATTATACATGACATGTCCAACAATACCTCTACTACACAGATAAGAGTGGGGGCTAAAACAAGCAAGATGTCTCACCCTCATAGTCAACATATACATAAAAGAAAGATAGTCTTAGAACAAAGCATGAGGTCATAAGCATCATCCCCGAAATTGAGGACTCACCAAAGAGCTTGAGAGAAGTCATACTAGCCATGTGGAGGAGGATGATAAAGTGGGGCTCTGGTTCCTACACGGTGACATCATGTAGGAATAGAGTATGCTTTAGTACGTTTGAATGTACTAAGTATATAGGATGCAATGCAACAAGCGATAAGCACCATAAGCAAAATGCATAACGTAGGCAATAAGTAAGCATGTAGCAATATGACATGTATGAATGATGCTTGAAGTAAAACCATGCTTATATAGAACATAATACATGTGTAAGGAGAGACAACTATGAGTGCATATCCAAGGCCTACCACACCCTTGGAGAGGAATGAGGTACGAACCCCTCAATAGGTTGATGAGGTACAAACCCCCTAACATGGTTGATGAGGTACGAACCCCCAACATGGTTGATGGAGTACAAACCTCCTGCACAACATGGTTGATGGAGTACAAACCCCCTAACATGGTTATCAAGGTACAAACCCCTCGACGGTTGCACAGTCCTACCACCTCTCGAGCGAGGCGATCGAGGTACATACCCCTCAACAAGGTTACCCGGGTCTACAAACCCCTGAGTGAGGCTTGGTCAATTCCCAACACTATAGAGATAATATCATATACATATATCCCTTTCATCATCATGAAATCATTCAACTCATAAGACATGCATTGGACCTCTAATTCCTTGAGAAAACATAAGCTGGACATTTTATTAAACACTTGGAGGGTGTGTAGTGCTAGTGTAAAATCATGCAATGCAAGAGTGAAATCATTCTAGAAAATTCAATGTAAAACCATCAATAGATACTTGGTAACGCCATCAAGCCATATACATCAAAGCCCTTCATAAAATCTCATAATAGATCTTGGATTCATATCTCAAAACATTCTAAAACAACCATAACTGCATGAAACCCCAACATAGTGTGAAGTGAAATTCATAATAGATAAGACCCATGTGTATATCAACTTTAAATCATAAAATTTTAGGTAAAAGAGAGCTTGGGTATGATGGGTGAAAGGAACCCATGAAAGAAACCCACATACCTTAGCTATGGAGAATCCTTGAAGAAGATTGAAAATGGAGACTTGAAGCGAAAATGAGAAATTTAAGACCCGGATGAGTTTTGATCTTGAATTTAGGAGTGAAACATTTGGCTAAGTGTTTGACTGAGTATTGGGGAATGTTTTAAATGATATAAGGATGAAATATGGCTAAATATAGGCACTTTCTGCATGGGAACACTTAGGCCCAAGATCCAAAGGACTTGGGCCGGACAAAAAATAGTGCAAAATACATAGTGTGCCTGGCGTATCGTGCCAGGGGCGCGGATCATCTCTAGAAATCGCATTTTTTATTTTTAAATTTTTCTACGGTTGCTCTTAACTCGGGATTAGATCCATTTTCTACTTAATTTGACCCCTGAACAAGAATACAAAGTCGAATTTTAGATATCACATATAGATTTTGAGATATATAGAAATTACAATTCCGGCCATTTTCGAGGCACATTTTCGGGCACTTTTTGGGGTCTTTTATCTTCCCCTTGGGAACATTCATCCTCGAATGTCAAATAGACATACATGAGAAGAGTATTCATAAAGAGATCATCCCCAACAAGAATGTATCAACACACTCAAAACATCATTTTCAAAATCTCAATATAAGTGTAAAATCACCATGAACCTTGACAATATAAATTTGAATGCATGCAAATGACTTAGGGGCTAGATCATGAGACATGAAATCACATAGAAGACTTAGAATTAGTATCTTAGGCTTGAGTAGGATGGAAAAGATAAGGGTATCGCTTTTGCATATCCGCTTCGGCGTCCCAAGTAGCACTTTCGACTTGATGGTTCCTCCAAAGGACCTTAATAGAAACAACTTCCTTGTTCCTTAACATCTTCACTTGCATATCAAAGATCTCTACTAGAACTTCTTCATATTTCAAGTTGTCTTCAAAAATCCCCATAATATCAAGACACACAATAGCATTAGGATCACCCACACACTTCCTCAACATAGACATATGAAAGACCTGATGAACCAATTCCATTTCTCTAGGAAAATCCAACTCATAGGCCACCTTACCAATTCTTCTCATCACCCTATAAGGACCTACATATTAGGGCTTAACGTTTCCTTCTTACTAAAATGGACCACACCCTTAATGGGTGACATATTCAAATAAACTGTATCACTAACCTTGAATTCAAGATCCCTTCTCCTCACATCGGCATAAGACTTTTGGTGAATTTGGGCTATTTTCAACCTTTCTCTAATCATCCTTACTTTCTCCATAGCATCCATAACCAGATCCTTACCCAATAGAGCCACCTCTCTAACCCCAAACCACCTAACCGGTGATCTACAACGTCTACCATAGAGAGCCTCAAAAGGAGTCATGCTAACACTAGAATGATAGCTATTGTTATATGCAAACTCAATCAATGGAAGATGATCATCCCAACTACTCTTAAGCTCCAATACACAAGCCCTAAATATGTCCTCAAGCGTTTGGCTAGTTCTTTCGGCTTGGCTATCCGTTTGAGGGTGAAAGGTCGTACTAAGACTTACCTTAGTTCCAAGACCTCTTTGGAAAGACCTCCAAAAGTGTGAAGTGAATTGTGAACCATGTTCCGATATGATGGACTAAGGAACCCCATGCAACCCCTATAAGTCATGAACGTACAACCTAGAATAAGCTTCAACCCCATATGTAGTCTTAATCGACAGAAAGTGAGCCAATTTTGTCATCCTATCAACAACCCATATGGAATCAAAACCCTTTCTAGTCTTGGGCAACCCAACAACAAAATCCATATTAATCTCTTCCCACTTCCAAGTAGGAATCTCTATGTATTGGGTTGGGCCACCTGACCTTTGATGTTCGGCTTTGACTTGTTGGCAACTATGGCAACCGGAAACAAATTTCGCAATGTCTCTCTTCATGCCTCTCCACCAATACACCTCTCTCAAATCCCTATACATCTTAGTAGACCTGGGGTGAATGGAATAAGAAGAATTATGAGCCTCATCAAGAATCTTTTCCTTCAAGCTATCAACACAAGGCACACATAACCTACCTTGGTAACTAAGGGCACCATCTCCCCCTTGGGAGAAAACCTCCACCTTACCATCTTTTATCTATGCCTTCAATTCCAACAAAGCAGGGTCAAGATCTTGCTTAACATTCACCTCAATGAAGATTTAGAATCATCAACAAGAACGACACCCTCATTATCAACTTTTTCCAACCTAACCCTCAACCTAGTCAACCGATGGACCTCCTTAGCCACCTCTATGCCACCATCATCAGCCTGAGCTAGGCTACCCATAGATACCCTACTCAAGGCATCCGCCACCACATTCTCCTTATGGGGATGATAATGTACACTCATATCATAGTCCTTAAGAAGCTCTAGCCACCTTCTTTGCCTCAAGTTGAGATCTTTTTGGGTGAAGACATATTGGAGGCTCTTATAATCAGTGAACACATCAACATGCACCCTATACAAATAGTGACGCTATATCTTTAATGCAAATAGCACGGCAGTTAGCTCAAGATCATGGGTAAGATAGTTCTTTTCATGCACGTTGAGTTGCCTAGAAGCATAGGCTATGACCTTACCATTTTGCATTAGAACACAACCCAAACCAACTCTAGGAGAATCACAATACATGACAAACCCCTCTAGCCATAGTGACAAAATAGGAGAAGACACAAGCTTATCTTTCAAGGTTTGGAAGCTCTTTTCACACTCATCGGTCCACACAAACTTAGCTTTGTTTTGGGCCAATTTTGTCATGGGAGAAGCAATAGAAGAGAACCTATTCACAAATCTCCGATAGTAACCCATTAAGCCCAAGAAGCTCCTAATATCCGGCGGGGTCAATGGTCTAGGCCAATTTCTAATCACATTTGTCTTTTTAGGATCCACCTTAATACCATCCCTCGACACCACATGACCTAGAAAGGAAACTTCTTTCAACCAAAATTCATACTTCTCATATTTAGCATACAATTTCTTTCCCTCAATCTTTGCAATACTACCTTCAAATGACCCATATGCTCTTACTCACTAGGTGAATAGATCAAAATATCATCAATGAAGTCCACAACAAACGAATTAAGGTAGGGTTCAAAGACCCTGTTCATAAGATCCATAAGAAAGATGGTGCATTGGTCAACCCAGATGACATCACAACAAACTCATAATGCCCATACCTAGTACGGAAGGCTATCTTAGAAATATCTCACTCCCTCACCTTCACTTGATAATACCCGGACCGAAGATCAATCTTAGAGAAGCCCTTGCAATTGGTTAAATAAATCATCAATCCTTGGAAGAGGATACCTATTCTTGATGGTAACTCTATTATGTTACCGGTAGTCAATACACATTCTAAGAGACCTATACTTCTTCTTCACAAACAATATCGGTGCACCCCAAGGTGATTGGCTAGGCTTAATAAAACCTTTCTCCAATAAATTCCTTAATTGCTCCTTCAACTCCTTTAACTCCATGGGGCCCATATGGTAAGGGGGAATAGAAATGAATTGAGTATTGGGGAGGACGTCTATACCAAAATCTATCTCCCTTTGGAGAGGAACATCAGGTAGGTCATTTGGAAAGACATCAAGAAACTCCTTTACAACCGGAACCGACTCTATGGGAAGGACTTTGGACTCCACATCCCTAACCCTCACAAGATGATAAAGACACTCTTTGGAGATCAACTTATAAGCTTTAATGCAAGAGATGAATCTACCCTTGACTACCACATCATGACTCTCCCACTCAAGAATAGGTTCATTTGAGAATTGAAATTTGACCCTATGGGTTCTATAGTCAATAGAAGCATAGTATGCATTCAACAAACCCATCCCAAGAATGACATCAAAACCATATCCAACTCAACATGATCACAAGGTAATATTTTATGCAAAATGCAAACGGGACATTTTTTATAGACCTTTCTAGCAACAATAGATGCACCAATATGATTAGACACCTCATATGACTCACACAACAATTCGGGTTCAACATGAAACTTTTAAACAACAAAGGGGTTAACAAAAGAAAGAGTGGCAACCGGATCAATCAATGCATACACATAAAAATCAAAGATTTTCAACATATGGTAACAACATCGGGCACCACATCAAACCTTGCCTCCCATGTAAAGCATAAAATCGATTATGCCTTGGGGCACCATCTTGTCGGCCACCTCTTCCCCCAAGGAACCGCATTAACACCTTGTGGAAAAACCTCTTTATCCTTGTTACGATTTAGAGGGCAATTCAATATCATATTCCCAGCTTCTCCACACCCATAACACACATTAGTATCCCACAAGCACGGGCTGTCATACCCCAAAGTCCCGTTAGGGAGGACTGGCACCCGTTGTCCATAAGGCTCGGGAGAACCAACCTGTAACTATGCGCTTTCTATACATACTATAAGGGGTTGCTGCATTTGACATGCCTTTAAGAAGATAAACAGTGATAACAAGCTAAAAGGAAATGCATACGACTAGGCCATTGGGGCCACGATATTTAAAGTACAAGACATGACCACACCTTACTTTACATAGTCTACAAAGCCTCTAGATAAAGAAAAATATTTGACAAGGGTCGGGACAGGCACCACCTCAACTAACTGTACAATATAAACATACAAGCTCTAGACATGCAAATCTCCGAAGTAACCTGGAGCTTGGTAACCACATCTGAATGTCCTGTACTCCTACTGGGAGATCTACTAGCACCTGTACCTGCAGCATGAACTGCAGGTCCCCCATAAGGGACGTCAGTACTAGATAATATACTGAGTATATAAGGCAGGATGTACTGTATATAAAGTAATAACTCAAATGAAACCATGCATCTGTAGAAGATCAGGGACTACCCTTAGTTATCTGTGGAATCATGCACTTTATGTTCTTTATATCACTTTGCCTTTACTGTAAAATCTGTGCACAGCTGTAACAAATGACCAATTGATTAGTGGTGAACTGTATCCAGATCGTCCCTATGCTAGGTTCTTCATGTATCCCCACGGGCTACCACCCGTAAACTGTATCGGGATTGTCCCTATACTAGGTTCTCAATGAACCCCTTCGGGCTACCACCCGTCAAAACTGTATACTTTATTTCTCAATTACGTTTTAGATGATTCTTTGGTGGCCATAATATT
>JAABOM020012936.1:0-19324 GCA_011800125.2 Solanum clarkiae | reverse complement strand
ATTTAGTAGAACGAATTCGTGTATCTTGGTATCCAAGTATGTATGCAGATTTAAAGGTGACTATGTATGGGAGCATACTAACATGTGAAAGAGCTAAGACACGGTTAATAGTTGTGTCGGAGTTGGTAAGTGATTTATATGCCAAGGAGGGAGCAGTAGTCTTGGCACTATTCTAAATCCTATATATCGAATAATTGAATCACTATGATTGGGTTAATGAGAGCTCTTTCTTTTGGTAACCTACACCTTCTCCCTAGCACTTTTCATAAGTCTTGGCATAGTAATGGACATCTTGGTGGATGGTTGGCTAATAGTAGCCACACTGGAAGATGTTGTATCGTCCGAATATGACTATGATGCCCACCTACTAATGATGAATGACAAGCATCCAGAATGCTCATCATCTATACCTTAGGAAAACAATGATGAATAATCGCATCTGTCGACACACAAAACAAATATAGTTTATCCCAGAAAAACTTTTTTACATTAGACATGAACTTATAGTGCTAATGAGAAGTCAAATCTGGTGGCACAACATCACTAACTGAGTGGTTTGCATAGTCTACAAACCATGGTATCAAATCGCGTAATGCAACCAATACTTTTTCATGAGGGAACGCATCATTGAGCTCCACCCCATCTTTCAACCTGGCCCTAGACTCATCCACAAGTGTGGATAAGTGGTCAGTAACCTGATTCTCTATCTCTTTTCTATCGATCACCTCAAAATCAAACACTTAAAGAAGAAGAACCATCAAATAAACCTTGGTTTAGCATCCTTCTTCGACATGATGTACAACAACGTTGAATGATTAGTGTGCATAATGACTTTGGTTCCTAATAGATATGATCTAATCTTCTATAACGCAAAGACCACTGCAAGTAAGTCTTTCTTAGTGCTAGGATAGTTCTTTTGTGATCTGTTGAGAGCTTTACTTGCATATTAGAAGGATGTAATATCTTCTCTCTATGTTGTCCCAACACTACACCAAACACGATCCGGTTTGCATCACACATGTTCTCAAAGGGTTGAATCCAATCTAGTGCAACTATGATAGGCACCAAAATTAACTTCTGTTTCAACCCCTCGAATGCCTACAGATACACATCATCAAGCATGAACTTAGCATCTTTATCAAGTAGCTTGCATAAGGGATGTGCAATCCTTGAGAAGTCTTTATGAACTCTCAGTAAAATACTATATGTCCCAAGAGAATCATCACACCTTTGACAATGTTAGGTGTTGTGAGCTTCTCAATATTCTCAACCATAGCTCTATCAACCTCTGTGCCATTGATAGAGATCCTTTTCCCTAGAATAATTCCTTCCTTCACCACTAAGTGATAGTTTACTAAGTTTAACACAAGGTGATACTCTTTACATTGATTCACAATTTTGTATAAATATTGCAAGTAATCCTCGAAATAATCTCTAACTATACTAAATTCATCAATAAACACCTCAACAGTGTCCTCCACCATTTCTGAGAAGATAAACATCATGCATCTCTAGATTGTAGCTAGTGAATTACATAATCTAAATGACATCCCTCTTGAATGCGAAGGTGTCGTAAGGACACATAAAAGTTGTCTTCTTCTGTTCCTTTGGAGCAATGGAAATCTAATTGTACCCTGAATAATAATCAAGTAAATAGTACTTGCCTTTTCCTGCTAATCGATCTAGAATCTGACCATGAACATGTAAGGCCCCACATGTTGGAGGGTGTAGAAGTGCCTATGAAATGAAATCTTAAAATGTTTCTACATACCAGTGGATTTTACAGAAGGACCTACAGTCTATAAGTCGTTTCATTGAAATGACCACAAAAACTGCCTGAAAATATGCCTCAGAAAAGCCCAGAATCATAATTTCTATATATCTCAAAATTCAAGTGCGATATTAAAAATTTTACTTTATATTCTTGTTCAGGGGGTCAAATTAAGTGTGCAATGTGTATAACCCTGATTTAAGAGAAAGCGAATAGCAATTTTAATTTTCATAATTTTCCTTATCTAGAATCGATCCACGACAGTGTCATGATGCACAGCTACCATGGATATGTGTTAATTTTGCCTCCGTGACATGTCTGCATCGTGGACCAGATGCATACCTATGTATTTTGTTGCCAGTGATTTCATCTCGGTCCAAGGCTTTTGAGTCTTGGGCCTAAGTGTTCCTAAACGTGAAAATAGTTATACTCAGCCATTTCTCACCCTCATATCATCTAAACATTCCCCAATACTCCTTCAAGCACTTAGCCAAATATTCTACTCCTAAATTGAAGTCTCAAAAACTCATCTGGATCAAAGAATTTTCTCTCAAGCTCCAAGTCTCCATCTCCAATCTTCAATAAGTTCGTCTCCAAAGCTAAGGTATATGGGTTTCTTTCATGGGTTCTTTCCACCCACGATACCCAGACTCTCTTTTATTCAAAATTGTATGATTTAAAGTTTATTTATTCATAAGTATTATCTATTATGAATTTCACCACACACTATATTGGGGTTTATGATATTGTGACTATTTTAACATGTTTTGAGTGATGAAACGAAGATCTATTGAGAGAATTAATGAAGGGTTTAGATTTGCATTGCTCGAGCGTGTTAGTAAGTATCTATTGATAGTTTTTCATGAAATTTTCTAGAATGATTTCACTCTTGGTTTGCATAGTTTTACATTAGCACTACACACTCGCCAACTGTTTGATGAAATGTCCAGATTATGGGTTCTTGAGGATCTGAAGGTCCAATGGATGTTTTATGAGTTGATTGGCTATATGATGATGAAATGATGATGGGATGATGATGTATGATGATGAAAAGAAATGTATGAATATAATGATGAAAGGAGTGTATATATATGATATTATCTCTATAGTGTTGGGGATGACCAAGCCTAGCTCGGGGGGTTGTAGGCCAAGGTAACCTATTGAGGGGTTGGTATCGCGATCGCTTAGCTCAGGGGGTGGTAGGCCTAGGTAGTCTTGTTAGTAGTTGGTACCCATCAACCTTGATGGGGGTTTTGTACTCCATCAATCTTGATGGGGGGGGTTTGTACTTCATCAACCTCATAAAGGGCTTTGTACCTCATGCGCCTCTCTAAGGAGGTTGTAGGCCTTAGATTGCACTATGAAGGGTCACTCCTTACACTCGTATATATCCAATATAAGCATGGTTTTACTTCAAGCATCATTTATACATGTCATATTGTTAGTATACTACTCATTGCTTATGATTATGCATTCTGCTATTATGCCTATCTCTTTTTATATTGCATCGTACATATGTAGTATATCCAAACATACTAACACATAATCTATGCCTACATGATATCACCATGTTGGAACTGGAGCACCGTTTTATCATCCTCCTCCTTTATATGGCTTGTACAATTATCTCTCAAGCTTGTGGTGAGTCCTCTATTTCGAAATTGTTGCTTAGATCTCTTCCTATATACTAAGACTATCTTTCTTTGATTTTATGTATTGACTATAAGGGTGAGCCCGGTTGCTTGTTGTGGCCCCTGCTCTTATCTATGTAGTAGAGGTGTTGTTGGACATGTTATGTATCTATGCTGTGAGCCTTGTCTCTCTTGTTCCTTGATGTTCTGATATGCAAGTTTACCCTTAGTCTCATTTTCCTTGCTATGCCTATCTCTTAATGTCATATGTTATTGCTTCCATGACCAAGGATGTGTAATGATATGCTATGAGGCTTGTTTGGGGTTCCTTCGGGTTTTCCATTTGCCAGGCATGTCTAGGCCCTAAGCTTGGGTCACGACACCCATGGGCCATAACCTATGCATATGGAGTGATGGCTAGACTTGGTAAAAATATAGATTTCTGAAGTTGTGAGTATGAGTTATCACAGAGCTCATACAATGGTTGATGGGCCATAAGTCCCGTCGTAGGTTGAGAATCAGAGAAGGTTTCTGAGGATCAAAAATCTTATTAGATGAAACAACTTACCCATGGTGCATAGATTGGACCATGACCTATAATCGGGGTCTCATGGTCCCATCTAGTAGAAATTTATAAGGGGCAAATTCAACTTTTCCTATTATTTAATGCCTATACTATGTCATCCAATCCTCGAAGGATGTTTTTCAGCCTTAAAACTCCTTGAAACATCCTAATCATTTTCATTCTCTTCCATTCAAAATACATTAAGTCTAAACCCTTTCCAAAATACTTCCAAGACTTTCAAGTCCTTCAAGAGAAGAGACGAAGATAGGGTTTGGGGCTCCTTTCCACCAAAGTAATATTTTTCTCCATTAAATCACAAAGCTATGTAGGTTTGATTGTGGAAACTATTCTCCACAAGTTCAACCATTCTTCTTCCTCGCTAATTTGAAATTTATGGACACATATGCATGTTTTTATGAAGTCCTTTATCTGATAATATTATGAAGAGATTTATGATGTTTTACCTATTTCCATGATTATGCTCTTAAAAGCCATATGGAATTTATGGATTTTTAAACGAGGGTTTGATGATACCATACCTAAGTCTTGTTATGATTTTGATGGGTTATTTTAAATAATGTTAAGGTGGTTCCATTTTACTCTTCTCAAGTCATTTACTTTTGAATTGCATGATTTTAAACTTATGTACATGTACCCACCATTTTACTCTTCTCAGCTGATTTGAATATTCCTTGGGATTGTGACCTGGCACCGAGAGGACCTTGGTTTACAACCATTGCCCCTTAACTATGTTGCCTCCAAAGGTTTGTCGATTAACTAATGGATTCATATAGCTCATGTTACATGATTGACCAAAAAGGGTCATGTTCTCATACGACACATGTTAATTAAATACTAAGAAGATTGGTGCTCCTGTAATGTTGTTATCATAAGTTAACAGAAAAGGGTAGTATTCCCGTAAGGTGTTTATGAAGCATTTTCACCAAAATAGGGGTGTTCCCACAAGGTGAGTGTTTGGTTTACCTTGGTAAAGTAGATCACTCCTAGTCCGATATGGAGTGAACATTGTGGTTTCAAGTAGTATCTCTCTTGTTCTTATATGTCGGTTATGGTCCCTTCCCATCTATCTATGAATATGTTATGTGACTTGATGATTCCTTATGCATATTTTGACTAAGGCATTGAACATTAATGACATATTGAGCTTATATCCATTCGTTATTATTACACATATTGTTTAATTATAGCTTATGTTCTTTGTTGGATTGCACCCTGCATACTTAGTACATTCCAAGTACTAACACATATTTTTTTCCTACATGATCTAACCATGTAGGGACCGGATTTCTTATCCATCCTCCTCCTCCATGTGGCTAGATGATTAAGTTGAAGACCATTTTTGGCGAGTCCTCCACATTCGGGGAAAATAGCCATTTACTTTCTTACTTATTAAAGTCTTACATAATTATGTACATTTATCTTTTGAATGTGAGCCTGGGAGATGTCTTGACCCCTGTTCCATTCATATTAGAGGTGTTGTTGGATATTTGGATATGTATGCTGTGAGCTCGACTTTTATTATATTTATGTATTATTCAAGACTTTCCTTTAGTCTCTTATTCCCTCATGTGTTGGATGCTTGTGCTATTGTAGAGATAGAAGTCCTACCTCCCTTATCCTCTTCTCAACAATATCCCCATGGTGTTATTCTAAGTCTCGTTTACCCTAGAATTATGTGTTATTTGTTTTAAATTTTGCTTCCACAACTAAGGTTGTGCCGCACATGCTTAAGAGGCTTGTTTGGGGTTTCTTCGATTTTTCTATTCCCCGTTTCACACCTAGGCCCTAGGCTAGAGTCATTGCAAAACTTGGTATCAGAGCACTAGTTTGTAAATAGACCTCAAAAATCCAACACACCACGTCATGTGATGTCTTATTCATGGTTGTGAAGTGCAATATCTACGAATGAGAGCCTATGAAGTGTTATAGGAATGATTCACTTCTCTGTATTCCATGTTGTGCTTTAGACTTAATTTAGGCTTCCCCTTATTTTAATGGATGGTACTTTCCTCTTCTAGATCAAGCCTCAAAACCGAGGGGCTTAAAGAGCTCCCACTCCCAAGGATGAACCGGCCCCTCCGGCTCCATAAGTCCCCTAAGGAGAAAAAGGGGTCACCTATCCCGAGTACCAAAAAGTGGTCATGTTATTGGCAAGGGACAGGGCCAACCAAGGAGTGCAAGCTCCTCATGCTCAGACCAACACCTCATGAGTGAGGGATTTCATAAGAATGAATCCTCCGGAGTTTTATGGATCCAAAGTTGAAGAAGAACCCCAAGAGTTTGTCACTGAGGTGCACAAAGTTCTTCCTATTATGTGGGTTAACTGGAGGACAAAGTAGAACTAGCAGCGTAATAAAGGGCCTTGCTCAGTTGTTGTTTGTTCAATGGAAGGGTTAGATAAGGGATGGAGATCGTATCCCTTGGGATGAAATCAACGCTACCTTCCTCAACCATTTCTATCCCATGGATCTAAGAGAGACAAAGATAACAGAGTTTATGAACTGATGTCTCCCAAGTTACACCTCTTTTTTATAGGATAAAGCGGTTGTTGTCAAGATATAGAACATAACCAAGGTTAGGGTTGATCCCACAGAGAATACTTAGACTTAAGAAACATTCACCAGTATGCAATCTGAGTAATTAATTGACTCAATTCCCCAAGGAAGGAGGGGGGTTTACAATAATCAATGAAAAAAGTAAACTATCACAAGAGAAAATTAATAATAGAGAGCAACCAGGGTATTGTGTTCCCCATGATTCCCCAATTAAGTATCACCAGATAACCTAATTCTTCTAGTGTATAGCATGCAGGATAGTTATTTATGTTCACCAAGCCTTTTGGTCAAAAGTGAGAGGTGAATTTCACTATGCGACTTGGCCCATCTCCATAGTGTGAATTACTAACCATCACCTATTAGTCCTAGCACAACTTCCCTTTGACCTAGTTCGGTTGATTAGATGAGAACATCAATCAAATCATGTTAACTAATGTATTTTCCTATTCATTATGACCTTGATCAAGTCAGCAACAGTAGATAGGTTCTAATGTTGGCCATCATCAGAAAACATGCAAAACTAAGAGAGTTTATTAATACATACATATACACCTTCCAAGAATTGTGAATTATCCAATTTTACTTTGTTAGATCTTCATGGTTCTCACAACCCCAGTTGTGGATTTAGCTACAATTGTTATGTGTAGATGAAGAGATTATGAATTGAGAAGACATAATTAAACACTTACACAATAGATTTAAGAACAAGCAATCAAATATTGATAAGAGTCACAAGCTTTAAGATCAAATTCAACCACAAGTGTTCTCAAAGACTCTCTCATAATTTTCTCTCCCAAAATATTGAGTTCTCTGAGTACTAACTTAAAACTAATCAAAACTAGCGAGAACTTATGAAAAATAACCTAAAAGATATATTTATAATATTTAAAATTTAAATCCTAAATGACTTAGAAGAACTTGGTAGCACGCGTCACGAAAGCACTTTACAGCTCGTATTGAAGTTCACGGCCAGTAATTGAGGTCTCATACATTGTTGCTAGAAAACGGACTACTTTACGGTACTTCTTCTTTGCGAACACACAAAATCCTAAGTTTTAAGTATTAAAAGTGTTGTATTCTGTAGTATGTCAATACCCTCAACTTAAAATAGTTAGTTGTCCTCAAGCGACAGACTCGATCTATATAGATAACACAATAACACACAGACCTCAACTCAATGGCATACATCATATAAATCTTAGACTCAGATACCCACACCAACTTTTCAGAATAGGATTAGATAGCTATTTAGCAATCAAATGCAAACTGGTGCATGTGACAACACAACAATGACAATGTTATAATCAACAATCCACAATCACTGGACAACTCTAGTGCTAACAGTGCAATGCAAGTGCCCTTACAGAAAGAAGTCCAATTTCTTGACACTCAATGATGTATTCATATTTGACTTTAGGACTATACAACAACACTCACTCTCATAAAATATATTTATGCATGATGACTAATACCATAGTCTTGCCCCTATATTCATGACTTAGACCTTTAACTAGTTAGACTAGGATTACTTTAAGACTTTCTAGACTTGTAACGTAGGCTCAGGGAACTCTGGTATGGTATTTTGGGAAAATAATGACTAAAGGCCATCCTTGAAACTGCGTTTTACTAAACTTTTGCCCTACCACCTTTGCTACTTTCACCTTGTTCTTTACTTTTTCCTATTTCAAGCTTCTCTAGGTGCTTTCTTTTCATTTTTTTAGATTTTCCTGTTGTTTTAACACTTCACTGTGCTTTTTAGCTCACATCTAAGGCATAACTTATTTTTCATGCCCCTAGTACATGATTTTTTCTCATTTCTCTCTGTATTCCTAAGTCACCCCCTTATTTTTGTGCTATATCCTCACACTAGCCACACTCAACTTAATCTTTTAGTCTATGTTGAGGTGCACAATATCCATCCTCCAAACCAGGGTCATTTTTGGTAGCCACCCTCAACCTAGGCTTTTTGCCTCAATCAAGTTACATAATATTCAAGGAAAGACTAGGGCCAATTTCAGGATTTTTCACTAGGAAAGGCTAGGTTAATCAGGTGTTTTTAAAGAATAGGTACATGTTATGCTCAAAAATTAGGAACAAGGGATATATCATTAATTTGTTTTGTTATTTTTAGGCTAAAATGGACTATTTAAGAACAATGGCCTAAGATCCTTTTCTGATCAAATTAATCAACAATCTAATTTAGAGTAACAGGCATAGCATAAATACATTATGGAATTGTTCTGAATTAGCATAAAATACATGAATTTATCAAATTAAGCTCACCCTCATATGGCATTGCATACATTATCAACAAAAGAGTCACAGATCATACTTTTTATCTCAATGTACCCTCATTTATCAGGACAGATATTGTTAGACACCTAAACATGCATGATTACTATTTAAAAACATGCTATATGCAACAAGTATTGGTATTATATGCTACAAATATTATCTAAACACCTAAACATGCTAGTTCAATAGAAAATTAATATCCATAGGGAAAACGAACACAGGAAACAAAACCCTGGGATAAAGAATTGGGTTAGTTATGGACCCAAGCTACACAAACTTCACTGAGGCCCATAACTACCCACACCCCATTGAAAAAGATGTGCATTATCCCTAATGTACAAAATCTAAACAAGATGGAACATAAGGGGTCAAAAAATACCTGGGCGCCTAAGCGCCAGTCTATGGCTAAGTTTGGCCATCCTCATCCTGCTGGGTGGTCTTCTCATCAGTGATACTCTGTCCGAGGGACTAGCACCTCCAACCTACTCTGTCGCTCAAACTTGTCTCATCTCCTCGTCATTCCTCGATCTGCTCAAGGAAAGCTCGAGTTGCTTCTCCTTTGTCATCTTCATATGTGCATGTCTCTTATCAGGCTCATCATCCGTGCAAGGTATCTTCCCAAGGGAAGATTGCGCCAGCTTCTTAGGAGCAAATAAATTAACTACCTGCACCTTAAGTGTAGTCGATGGTAGTGGAACCGGTGCTACTAGTTTTGCCGTCAAGTCAGCTCAAAGCTGCTGGATCTCCATCTACAGAGCTGAAAAATCTAAAGGTTGGGCCTCACCCAATCTCCACTATACCCTCTCCTCGAAGGCATCGATATGGGAATCCATGAAAAAAATGCAGCACAAAATAGTAGCAATTGTAAATGCATGCGATCGACCCTCTGAGTCTACAATAGTCGGGCAGACCCGTAGCATGATTTGGTGAACAAGCTTAGTCAACAATGACTTAACATGGGATAATTGCCTGTATAGAAGTAGCAGACACATAGATCATGCTCATAGTAGTAGGTTGTGAGGTAGTGGCCTCTGGTGCAGAAGTAGTAACAGTGGACCCCCTCTTATCAACTACCTCGAGCTGCGGGGGCCTCTCCTCAGCAGCAGCAATAGTAGTAGTGGTGGTAGTCTCAGAACCCTCAAGTGATGGCGCTGGGGCAAACATCTCAGGCATGGGTAAAGGTTGCGCTCGCCAGAGTGCGACCAGGTTCTCTTTAGCCTTAATCAGGCTGAGATCCAATGTATGTTGGGCCTCAATCATCTAGTCTAGCTGATGTAGTATCTCCTCCCGCGACACTAGACAAAGTCGGGCAAATTAAGTGTGGGAATGGGATGGAGGTGGACCTTTTCAGTGAGGCTTCATGGATAAGGCAGGCCAAATCAATCTCATAGCCAGCTAAGATGCTGGCAACCAAAACTGCACGATACAACGTTAGAGAATTATCAGCAAATGTCGGCCGAATGCGTGTACGAACAACCACTTACAAATATTTGACAGGAAATTGAGTAAAGCCTTGATAACAGGCTCCGAGCGAGTGGCGACCCAAGAAGGTTACAGACCCTGCTCTACAATATATCCGGCCACCTATCTCATCAACATGGTTCGTTGCTCTACATCTTTCATCATTAGTAGGTCCCTCATCTGCCCCACCCTGTAATCGAACTGTGCAGTGTATCCGGGGGATGGGAACTCGGGACCAAATAACATATGGTGGATGGTCTCTTTTGATATATCTCCTCACCGGCCCCTCACCCTCATCTCTGTTAGTCTGGGCTGAGCGAGGCGCTTCTTTCCCTTAGGAATACTAAGTTGGAAGAGGCTACATAAGCTGCATAGAACTCCCTCACCATAGTCGGGGAGTATCGTCCAAGAGAGTCGGAAAACCATGAAGCCCATGTCTAATCATTGTGTCTTGGAGACCAGGACACAATCAAGTCTATCAAAAATAACTTTGGGCTCATCATGAATAGAGCGAGATGGCTTGCCCCGCTCTCCCGGCTATGTGCTCTCTATGTACATCTCTTGTATGCCCTCAAAGCATGACTAGCTAGTGAGGGCATTCGGTGCAGATGATGATGATGATGGTGCAACGAAAGACTCTGCATCTAATCTGTCCTTAGAGACTCCATCAAAGCTAGACTCCTCTCTAGATAGAGTCATCTATGGTAACCCAGTCTCGTCACTACCTCCTTCCTCAAACTGGGGAATGTAAGCAACAAGAGCCTGAGCACGCCTAGCTCTGGCAGTGGCTCTGGTCTGTGGTACGACAGCCTCCGGGTCTTGTGTTACATCTAAGACGTCTAGTGCAACACTCAACTGAGTGGTTTGCTCATCGTTTGAAGACTCATCCATAAGCCTCCTCCTCATAGCTTGGATCTCAATGCGTTTAGCTTAAGGAGACATCGTACCAGGGATATAGACATATACGCATCATGGTTAGCCCCAACAAATCAAACGAAATGGAATGCAAAAACTTTCTGAATTGAGTTGCAGAAGGGTTTTACAAAAGCTTCTTTAAGGGTCGTAGTAGATGCTACGAGCCGTAAAGAGCCTTGAAAACTAGTGTTTCAAACAATTTTACATACTAGAAAAGTCTACAAGACCAATTATGACTCGTAAAGTGTGTTATGAGTCGTAGACTGGGTCGTAAAGACCCGTGACTAATTAATTTCAAGTAGGGATCTGCAAGACCTATCTATGAACCGTAAAGTGATCTATCACTAGGTCTCATCTGATAGATACTCAGAAACATCAGGTTTCTATAATTATGTATCAGGGGAAATTATGACTCGTGGACTATTGTAAAATCCACTCGTGAACCAAAAAACTTAGTCACTTGAGTTTCTAAGTCCATTACACGGACCCCAAAAGACTATTTCATCCAACAAGTTATCAACATTAAAGCAAGAACACACGCACCCACATAATTAGCACACCACACTCACCACCCCCAACATGTTCAACATACATACACCCCATAAAGAGTGATTTAGCATAGATTATCATATGATTTTGTCTATTTATAATTGATTCAAAAAAGATCATGTACCTATGTCATCACTCACGACCTCACAAACGCAAGCATTCAAGCACGTCTTGTGAGTGATTCAATAGGAACAAGCACAATTATTCAAGACATTAACAAAAGATCAAAGTTCCCAATTTCTTAAATAGATGATAATTCAAAAAAGGGAAACCTAATTTGTACTAATCACAAATTCAATTTAGGCATGTACTTTATGTCTCACCACCATTCCCTACACAATATTCATATCTTTCAAAAACAAGGCAAATTAAAGGTGTTCATTTCAACCGAACACTTACCAAGCTTTTTAGTAAAAGTAAAGAATACGAAGGATGTGTGAAATGACCCCAAAAAGTGCTAAAAAATGTGCCTTGGAAGCGCCCAAAATTGTAATTTCCATATATCTCAAAATTCGTATGTGATATTGAAAATCCGACTTCATATTCTTGATAAAGGGGTCAAATTGAGTGGGAGATGGGTCTAACCATGATTTTAAAGCAAATGAATTGCAATTTCATTTTTCCAAAATTCACTCTCCAAGGAGGTTTTCGCGCCTAAGGCGCGACGCGCCTAAGGCGCGACGCGCCTCAGTTCATTTTTTGAGCTGTTTTCCTTATTCAGTCCAAGAATTTTTGGTCTTGGCCCTAAGTGTTCCCAAACATAAAAATACCTATAGTTAGCCCTATTTTATTTTCATATCATACAAGACATTCCCCAATATTCTCTCAAACACTTAGACAAATATTTCACCCAATTAAAGTGTCCCAAACTCACTTTTGGGGCTCCAGAAACTCATTCAAGCTTCAAGCTCTCATTCAAATCTAAGTCAGGATTATTTATGTCATTTAAGACCTTCGTGGGTCCCCTGCATCAAGCGAAGATCAAAAAAAATTTCATTGGCTAAGTTTTGCACAATTACCGGTGGAAGGGTCAACTTTAAAATTGCATATCTCTAAGCACCAAAAGAAATGGGTGGCTCACGAGCTACAAAATAAAAAAGATTTGAATTAACATTCCAATGCACTTGGTTTCATCTTAGTTGGAGTTCAGATGAAGGCGTTATGCCCGTTATCGTAGAAATTGTATGTACAAGGGTATATATGGGTTTTTGTCAAATTCCGCCTCAGTAATTGCATTCCATAAATTTAGCCATTTCTATTAGTATTTTGGGAATTCCTATGCCATCTTAACACCTCCTGAGGACCTAACCTTATTCCTAAAGATCAAATTCACTTCTCCCAATTGGAATACACTCTTAAATTCTCTCAAGAGCCTCCAACAAAACCCCAATATAAATTCAAGGAAACTCCAGAGCAAGCTTTGGATTCAAAGACCTACTTCCAAACTTCAAGTCTTTCACAACTCAATATCAAAAAATTCAAGGTCTAAGGTATGTGGGTTTCATTCACGGATACCTTTCACCTGTGAAGCCCAATCTTCCATTTCTATGAAAATGACATATTTTCAAGTTATGTTGCTTATGGATATTATTCATTAGAGATTATGATCATATACTATCTTGGGATCTTATGAAAGTTTGGTTGTAAATACATGATTACTCATTTTTAATTCTATACCATGAGATGATTTACCTATTATGATTATGCATGTTTTAAGCTACAGAAATATGAACTCTCTTGATATTTTATGAGAGTTATCTATGTATTTTGCAAGATGGTATTACTAAATATTGGTGGGATATTTTACTTCAAGTTTTCTTGCATGATTTTATTCTAGCACTACATACACACCAAGTGTTTGATAAAATGTCCGATTATGATTTCTTGAGGAATTGAAGGTCTAATGCATGTCTTATGAGTTGAATGGCTTTATGATGATGAAAGGAATATTTGCATATGATGATGATAAAAGGAAGTATGTTTATGATTATAGTGAAAGGAATGTATGTATATGATGATGAAAGGAGTATGCGTGTGTGTGTGTATATATATATGATATTATCTCTGTAGTATTGGGGATGATCAAGCCTAGCTTGGGGGGATTGTAGGCCCTGATAAACTTGTTAAAGGGTTGGTACCTCGATCACCTAGCTCAGGTAGTGGTAGGCACGGTAACCTTGTTGGGGGTAGTACCTATCAACTTTTTTTGGGGGGTTTGTACTCCATTAACCTCACGAAGAAGTTGATACCTCATGTGCCTCTCCAAGGAGGTGGTAGGCCTTGGATTGCACTTTGAATGGTCACTCCTTACACTCGTGTTAATTTCTATATAAGCATGGTTTTACTTCAAGAATCATTCATATAGGCCATATTATTAGTATGCAATTCATTGCTTATGATTATGCATTTTGCCTATGATGCCTATCTCTTATTGCATTGCATCCTACATACTTAGTACATTCAAACGTACTAATGCAAACTCTATGCTCACATGATATCACCATGTAGGAATCGGAGCTCCTATTGATTCTCCTCGTGGCTAGACGGATTGTACAACTTAGCTCATGGTGTGTCCTTAAGTCCGGGGACAATATCTATCTTATCTCCATCTTATGTTTATATAATGTCTTGTATGTTTGGATTACCTATTGCCATTGTTATAAGGGTGAGCCTAGTTACTTATCTTGGCCCCCGCTAAGTATCTAAGGTTAGAGGTATTGTTCGACATGTTATGTGTCTATGCTATGAGCCTTGGCTCTCTTGATTCTTGATATTTATGATATGAAAGTGTTCCCTTAGCCCTGGTTATCCCAATTTACTACTTCTTATTATATGACCCCCTTTGTGGTTTAAGGCTTAGTTCATTCTTCGATATTTCTCACTCGAGATATAAGTTTACTAGGTTTGTAATGATATGTTAGAGGCTTTCTTGGGGTCCCTTCAGTATCCCTATGTGTCATGTCACATCTAAGTCCTAGGCTTGGACCGTGGCAAACTTGGTATCAGAGCACTACGTTGTTAGGTACTCGACATCCAACACACCACATTGATTAGAGTTTCATTCATGGTCGTGAAGTATGCTAAGACTATGAATGGGGGCTATTAGGCATTCTAGGAAATATTTCACTCTTTCACAATCTATGTCGTCCGATAGATTTAGGTCCCCCACGGCTTATTATTAATTTCTAACCGTTATATTTTATGGTATGTCTCAAGCTACTCAAGACGGTGATATATCAAATTCGGAGGTTCAGAATGCTTTATGAATGATGGCAAAAAAGGTGAAAAGTTAGAAACTCATCTCAATCAACAAGTGAGTACTCCCAAGACTTTAAATGGTAAGGGGGGGTAGTGAGGCAAAGAGGGCCCGTGGTGAAGGAAAGTTCCAAAGTCTCAAAGGACATGGGTAAGTGGTACCTTATGCTAGGTGCCCAAAGTGTGGTGATTCCATAATGGTCCATGGTTGAAAAAGACCAATGCTTGTTATGGATGTGGGGAGATAGATCACAAGATGATGGATTGTCCTCATAAATGCAATAAGAGTAAAAATGGTGGTGATGGGGTGATTCATTTTGGATTCCCAAATTGCGGGAGGAATCATAATGGTGCATGTTGGAGGAATACGAGTGTATGCTTTGGTGTTGGTGAGATGGGACACAAAATTCTAGAATGTCCTCCTGCTGACAAAAAAGGTAAGGGTGGCCGACCACAAGGGCAAGGTGGTCATGTTAATCAAGGGGCTAAAGGAGGGGATGAGATACCTGACGTTGCTACCAGTATGTTGAAATTTCCTTTGGTTTTGATGTGTATGCCTTGATGGGCCGGGGTGCCACTATCTCTTTCATTATTCTTTCTTGTTGTTGGTGGGCTTTGAGTGTTCCTTAAGTTGTCATGTGGACCTTTATCATTATTAGGATATTCTTAGATGTTGTTCTATATTCGAATTGCATTAGGGCCTGCCTTTTGAATTGTTGGGTTGATGTGGTAGATTTTGATGCCATACTTGGGACGTATTAGTTGCATAGATATTGTGTCTCCTTGATTGTAGGACCCGAAGAGGTAGAATCCAATTACCTAATAAATACATCTTTGAGTGGGGGCTTCTAAAGTGGTTGCAAAAGGGTAAGTTTGTTTCTTATCTTAAGGTACAATTGATCTCTAAGGGTTGCATCTACCATCTTATAAGAGTTAGTGGTGTTGAACCTAAGTTATTTCTATTGAGTTGTTTCAAATGATCAATGAGTTAGTGAATGTCCTTTTCGATATTTTGAATTTGGAGTGGTGTCTTTTGGTTTGACTTATGCACCTGTTATGTCTATTGGTCTCACAAATAGGGTCTTTAATCCCTACCTTGTTAGCTTGTGGTGGCCTCTATTGATGAAGCACTAGTTATGTCTATTGGTCTCACGAATAGGGTCTTTAGTCCCTCCCTTGTTAGGTTGTAGTGGCCTCTAGTGATGAAGTATTGATTTATTTGGAGCTTGTGAACCATTTTTGGGTAGTATTGTGAATCTTGGGGATAGAAGAGTTGTGTGCTAAGTATGAGAAGTGTGCATTTTGGTTAAAGGAGGTTACCTTCCTAGGTCATGTGGTGTCGGAGGATGGTATTAAGATGCATCCTAAAAAGACGGTTGTGACTAGAATTTGACCTAAACCATTGACCCCATCAGACAATAGGAGTTTCTTAGGCTTAGTGGGCTATTATCAGAGGTTTGTGGATGGGTTTTCTGCTACTACTTCTCCCATGACTAAGCTGACCCAAAAGAAGGCTAAGTTTGTGTGAACCATTGAGTATGGAAAGAGTTTCCAACCTTGAACAATAATTTGTGTCTGCTCCTACGTTGTCTCTACCGGAAGGGTTGGGAAGGGTTCATTGTGTATTGTGATGCCACCCAAATTGGTTTGGATTGTGTGTTACTTAAAAATGGTAAGGTGATAACCTATGCTTTAAGACTACTTATGATGCCTGAGATGAATCATCCTATCTATGTCCTTGATATGGCTTCCATGGTATTTGCTTTAGGAATTTGGTGTCGTTGTTTGCTTAGGGTACATGTTAAAGTGGTTACTGATCACAAAAGTCTACCAATATGTGTTCACCCGAAGGGTCTTAGCTTGAGATAAAGAAGGTGCTTAGAACTTTTTAAGGATTATGATACGAGTGTCAATTATCATCCCATTAAGAGTAATGTTGTGGTCAGTGCTTTGAGTAGGGTGTCCATAGGTAGCCTAGTTCATATTGATGGTTGTAGCAAAGGGGCTACTAGGGAGGTCCACCAGTTAGCTAGTTTGAGGGTTAGGTTGGAAGAGGTTGATAATGGTGGCGTTGTGGTTGTTGATAGTTTAAAGTTTTCCTTGGTTGACGAGGTAAAGGAAAAGCAAGATCTTGGTCCCTCCTTGTTAGTATTGACGGCTTCGTATAGCGTTAGCAAGGTGGAGGGTTTCTCCCAAGGGGGAGAGGGTGCCCTTAGGTACTAAGGTAGGTTGTATGTGCCTAGTGTTGATGACTTGAAGAAGAGGGTTCTTGATGAGGCTAATAGTAGATATCATTTTAGCATCGTTATGGCTCCTTTTGAGACTCCACATGGTAGACATTGTATGTCCGCGGTTGGGTGGTTTGAAGTGGGAGAAATGACTTTGTTGGGTCTGAATCTAATTATGGAAGGAATGGAGAAGGTGAGGTTGACTAGGGAAAGGATGAAACAGCCCAAAGTCGTCAAATGTCCTATGACTATGAGAGGAGAGGGGATCTTAAATTTAAGGTTGGTGATTGGAGCTATTTGAAAGTTTCACTCATAAAATGTATGGTCGTCTTGGTAAAGGCGGAATTGAGTTTATGGTTTGTAAGTTCCTATAGAGTGTTAAGGAGGATTGGTGAGGTTGCATACGAATGGGAGATTGCCTTTGGATATGGATATGGTTCATCCAGTTGTTCATGCTCCTAGGTTGAGGACATGCGTTGGTGATTCAAGTGTTTTAGGACTTTTTGAGGATTGTGGACATTGTGGAGGATGATTTGACCTATGAGAAGGTCTGGAGGAGAGGTTGTGGACATTGTGAGCCCGGTTGCTTGTCTTGGTCCCGCTAAGTATCTAAGGTTAGAGGTGTTGTTAGACATGTTATGCATCTATGCTATGAGCCTTGACTCTCTTGATTCTTGATGTCTATGATATGAAAATGTTCCCTTAGCCCAAGTTGTCCCAATTTATCACTTCTTGTTGTATTCTATTGCTTCCACGACCAAGGATGTGTAATGATATGTTAAGAAGCTTACTTGGGGTCCCTTCAGGCTCCCCATGTGTCGTGTCTCATCTAGGCCCAAGGCTTGGGTTGTGACAAGGTGATTTAGACTTGAAACCCTAGGGCAGCCAGAATTCTTGCAAGAAATTTTGTCGACGGTGACTAGAGGTGATTGAAAGTTTGAGAGAGTGGGGTAGGTTGGGTAATTTTTGTAAATTAGGTTAATCGTGGGGACAAAATAATTTTGACCCCTCTATTTATATATATTGGGTCAATCGAAAATACTAGGCCTCGACTCTATAAAACCTCGATTTTAGGCAGCAGAGAATTTTACGACTTGTAAATAATGATTTCGTAGAACATCCAAACCATAATTTTCAGGATTAGGGTTCACGACAAACTCTATAAGTTGTAAAGCCCTTTACGTCCCATAGACACAATTGTAGAGACCCAACATACTGCTCTTCTTAGCCAAACTGGCTGAGTTAATCCAGTACCTGCATACTCTTTATCAAATACACTCTCACCCTATATGCAACCAACCCAATTTTAAAAATTACAATCTAAACAAAAGCGAATAAACAACCAATGAAACCAAAAACTGAAAAATAAACCTAGAACTATGGTATTACATCAAAAGCCTTGGTTTTCCTTCCAAGTAGTGCCTGATTTATTGTTGTGGAACGACTTGGGCTAATTGGTTACTTGAACATCACGAATTGCCTATACTTAAATTTCAAGTCATCAGGATGTCACGCCCCACAGTCCCATAGAGCGGACCGTCACCCGTTGCTGATAAAGCTCGGGTGAATCAACCTGTAAGTATATGTGTTCTATACATATTATAAGGGGTTTCTATGTTTGACATGCCTTTAAGAAGATAAATAGTGATAACAAGCCAAAAGAAAATAGATAAGACTAGGCTGTTGGGGCCACGCTATCTAAAGTGCGAGACACGACTTCACTGTGCTTTACATAGTCTACAAAGCCTCTAAATGGACAAAAAAAACATCTGATAAGGGTAGGGACAGACCCCTCCTCAACAAACTATGCAATAAAAACATGTAAGCTCTAGACATGTACAAAGCCCCGAAGCACGCTGGAGCTTGATGACAGTAGCTGAATGTCCTGTACTCCTACTGGGAAGATCTATTAGCGCCTGTACCTGCAGCATCAAATGCAGGTCCCCGGTAAGGGACGTCAGTACGGGATAATGTACTGAATATGTAAGGAAGGATATACTGTACATAACATAACAACTCAAATGAAACCATGCATCTGTAGAAGATCAGGGACCACCCTTAGTTATACTGTGGAATCA
>JAABOM020012935.1:0-58347 GCA_011800125.2 Solanum clarkiae | reverse complement strand
AGCGCTGATATATTCAAAGAAAAGGGAAAATGTTACCGCTCCAACAACCTCCAACGAATGAATATTTGCACCTTCTCCTCCTCCTCCTCCTCCTCCTCTTCTTCTTCTTCTTCCTCCTCCTCCTCCTCCTTTGCCTCCTCCTCTTCCCCCTCTTTTCTTTATCTAATTATTAGATCATTGCTTCTTTCCACTGTTGTCATTGCTATCTTCTTCATTTTCCTTCTCCTTCTCCTCCTTCTCTTCCTCTTTTCTTTATCTCATTATTAGATCATTGCTGCTTGCTATTGTTGTCGTTGCTATCTTCTTATTCTTCTAGGTAATTATTCAATCTTTGCTCCTCCTTATTGTTGTTATTATTATTGTTTTTCTTTTCTCTTCTGTGGATGATTATTAATTATTGGATCGCATTTTGATTCTACATTTGGATATTAATTTAATTTGGTAAGTAGAGAAAATTAAAGAATAGTTCTTTGATTCAATTATTCATCTGGATATACATTGCATATTTTTTTAATAATTTATAGTCACATTTCGAACACCTTAATCTACTATGGAACACTTTAATAATCTATTACGACATAAAAAATAAATTATATCCGATAAAATGGTCATACGTTGCAACATAAGATTAAGTTGTATCCAGTAGAATGATCATATATTTATATTTATATTATGCATATCACTAACATACTTAAAACAACCAAATTACTAATGCATACTTTCTTTTACCTATATTATGTTACAATGTAGGGACTGACGATCGCACACTCCTACTCATGCTAGATTTGGAGGTTGTTCACTTGAGTGGTGAGTTCTTATGCTTCGAGGACAAAACATTTAAGCTTTTTACTTGGTTATGTTTAGACTATCTTGCTACTTTTGTTTAGAGTGAGTTAGGGCTTGTCCAAAGCCCTCGCCTATAACACTAAAGTTGTGTTAGATAAAAATGTGTATGTCTATTTCTTCGGGTATGTTTCTTGTGCTTTCTTCTATTGATAAACTTCACTTTGAGACTTACTATAACACTTCTGAAATGTCCTAATCTAAAAAGTCCAATAATCCAAAAAAGTCTAAAGAAGATAGTCAGTAACCACAAAGTGACTTGTACGGCCTGTAGAAGGTACTATGGTTTGTAGAAGGAGCTATCATGGTCCCCTCCCAAACATAGAAAAATTTCAAACCTTGGGACTTATTCCAAGAATCAAATCTACTGCCTATAGAAGTTCCTACAGATCGTAGATTTGGGTTCGTATATCAAAATAATAGAGTAAGGAAAATTCCTTAATTTACACAAAACCAAGTCCATAAGTTGTGGAATGTTCTATAAGCCATAGACCAGGTCTGATAGTCCTTAGGATAATTAAATCAATGGATTCTATGAACAGGGTCCATGACCCATAGTCTGGAACATGACTCATGATTTTTGTTTCATAGTTTAAGGTCAAAAAATCAGAGCATTTGAATCTTACCACCATGGAAAGAATGAGGCCATTTAATGACCCATCAATGGGTCTATGACCCATGGAAGGCTAGTCATAGACCCAAGTCAAGTTTTCTATTGAACTACTTGAGGTCATTCTATATCACGATCCAAGCCTAGGGCCTAGACGTGACACCGCGAATGAAAACCAGAGGGGCCCCAAATAAGCCTCTTAGCATAACAACCACATTTTCTTTGACGCAAAAGCAAAGTGAACAACAACAAGAGATAATATAAAAAAGGAAGCAAGACTAAGGGAAAGTCTTTGATAATCATAAAAGCACAAGGAGTCAAGCTTATAGC
Organism: Solanum clarkiae; assembly: GCA_011800125.2. Classification (NCBI taxonomy): domain Eukaryota; kingdom Viridiplantae; phylum Streptophyta; class Magnoliopsida; order Solanales; family Solanaceae; genus Solanum; species Solanum clarkiae. Next base: position 56,564 of record JAABOM020012935.1, on the reverse strand, counting down.
ATAAATACATCATAAAATTCCAACAACACCTCTAAACATAGAATGGAGCGGGGACCAAGATATTTTCCGGGCTCACCCACATAATGTCAAATGTTCAATAGAAAGAAGTCTTAGGAATAACAAGAGGAAGTATATAGTGTCCTCAAACTTGAGGACTCACCAAAACTTATCTTTGTAGAATCTCACTAGTCACGTGGAGAATGATCAAGAAGAGCTCCAGTCCCTATATGGTGATATCATGTAAGCATAAAGTATGTGTTAGTATATTTGAATGTATTAAGTATGTAGGATGCAATGCAAAATTACATAAGCCAATATAGTCGAAATGCATAATCATAGTCAATAGATAGCATAATTTCAATATGGCATGCATGATCAATTCTTGAAGTAAAACATGCTTATAAATCATTCCCCTTGCATTGAACGTAATACATATGTGGGAAGAGACCTCAACCGACAAAGAATAAGACCAAGCGAGCTACAACTTCAAATCCCAATGATTACTCCTCATCAGTAAAGAGGTGGTCTACTTGCCAAGGTAAAACATACTTAACCTTATGGAAACATGACCCATTTCATATGAAGTAACCCTCCTTACGGGAACATGACCCATTTTAGAAAGAATTTCATGAGAAACTTCACCTTGCAGGAACACGACCTATTTCAGGAAGAATCTCAAGAGAGAGTGCACTAAATGGATCCATTAGTAAAACAAGGGTAAAATATACTCCTATGTTGGCATATAGTTTTAGGAAAAAGAGCAAACCTTCCATCCATCGGTGCTAAGCCTAATCCCATGGAATAATTGAAATAATCACACTTTAGTAATTTGTAAGAAACATAGAAACATGACATGAGTAGCTCTAAAACATCTTTGACCTCTAATGGTGAGCCTAACTTAAAAACCTAAGAATAGATCTCAACAAATATTACCCTTGCATTAACATCAACGACCCACAAAAGGTAAAATCATTGAAAAAGGGCTTAATCCAGCATTTACAACATCATTGACATTTTCATGAATTCAATACATTTTTGAAAGCCCAAAACTATCATAAAGTCACTTGACTCATAAATTATGTAATAGATCATCAATAACTCTAAGAATCCTTGTCAAGACATTTTATTAAACACTTAGAGGGTGTATAATGCTTGTTCAAAATCATGCAGTTCAAGAGTATAATAATATGAGAAAACTCAATGCAAATCAACCCATCAACATATAGTAAAACCCTCATATAGAATACCTTGAAATTCATCATCAAATATCATAATAAATCATAGTTTCATATCTCAAAACATGCATAGTCTCAATAGAAAAAACCCATTCATAGTACAAACTTGAAATAGATAGTTGATGTGCTGTCAAAATACAACACATTTGGAGTCTAAAATCAGGGGATTTTACAAGTTCTTAATGCAATTTTTTATGGGTTTTTATGTTGTTATTGAAGATGAAATGACCCCAAAAGTGCCTGAAAATGTGCCTCGAAAGTACCCGAAATCGTAGTTTCCATATATCTTAAAATCCATGCGTGATATCAAAAATTCGATTTCATATTCTTGATCAAGGGGTCAAATTAAGTTTGAAATGGTTCTAACTCGATTTTAGAGCAAACAAATCACAATTTTATTTTCCCACAATTTTGATTTCTAGGATCAATCTATGATGGTGCCACGATGAGCAGCCCTTGCAGACCTATGTAAAATTTGCCTTCGCGATAGGTCCGTGTCGCGGATCAGATGTAGACCTTTGTATTTTGTTTGCAGTGATTTTTATCTTGGTCCAAGGCTTTTGGGTCTTGGGCCTAAGCCTTCCCATGCATGAAAATACCTATACTTGACTATATTTCACCTTCATATCATACAAGACATTCCACAATACCCTCTCAAATACTTAGATAAATATTTCACTCCAAATTGCAAGTCCCAAAAATCATCTTGATCATAAGGTTTTCATTCAAGCTTAAAGTCTCCATTTCCAATCTTCTTCAAGGATTCTCCAAAGTCAAGGTATGTGGGTTTCAACCATTGGATCTATTTATCATGGTGGCCAAGCTTCCTTTTACCTAAAATTGTATGATTTAAAGTTGATTTACTCATGGGTCTTACTTATTATGATTTCACTGCACACTACGTTGGGGTTTCATGAGATTTGATTATTTTAGCATATTTTGAGTTATGAATCAAAAATCTATTGTGAGATTTGATGAAGGTTTTTGATTTATATTGTTTGAGGGTATTACCAAGTATCTATTGATGTTTTACACTGAATTTTCTAGTATGATTCCACTCTTGAATTGCATGATTTTATACTAGCACTACACACCCGCCAAGTATTTGATAAAATATCCAGTTATGATTTCTTGAGGAGTTGAAGGCCCAATGCATGTCTTATGAGTTGAATGACTATATGATGATGAAAGGAATGTATGTATATGATATTATCTCTATAGTGTTGGAATAGACCAAGCCTCACTCGGGAGGTTGTAGGCATAGGTAACCATGTTGAGGGGTTTGTACCTCGATCATCTCTCTCAGGAGGTAGTATACCCATGCAACCATGTCGAGGGGTTTGTCCCTTGATAACCATATTGAGAGGTTTGTACCTCATCAGCCATGTTGAGAGGGTTTTACCTCATCAACCATATTGAAGGTTTTGTGCCTCATTCTCCTCTCCAAGGGGGTGGTAGGCCTTAGATATTCACTATTAATGGTCTCTCCTAACACATGTATTATATTCTATGTAAGCATGATCTACTTCAAGCATCTTCCATGCATGCTATATTGTTATATACTACTCATCGCATATGCTTATACATTTCGATTAGGTTTCTTATCTCTTGTTGTATTGCATCCTACATACTTTATACATTCAAATATACTAACACTTACTTTATGCCTACACCATGTAAGAATCGGAGCTCCGCTTGATCATCTTCCTCAACGTGGCTAGTACAATTTCTCTCAAGCTATTTGGTGAGTCCTCCATTCCGCGGATGATGTTATGATCTCATGCTATGTTCTAAGATTATCTTTCTTTCATGTATGTATTGACTATGAGGGTGAGCCCAGTTGCTTGTCTTGGCTCCCGCTCTTATCTATGTAGTAGAGGTATTGTTGGACATGTTATGTATTGAGTCTTGATTCTCTTGTTTTGATGTTTACGTTATGAAAGCCTTCCTTTAGTCCCTTGCCCCTATTTCTAATTTAATTATGTTGTTTATTTAATTCCAGGACCAATGATGTATAATGATATGTTAAGAGGCTTGTTTGGGTCCCTTCAGGTTCCCCATTTGCCGTGTCACGTCTAGGCCTTAGGCTTGGGTCGTGACAAACTTGGTATCAGATCGTTAGGTTGTTAATGGCCCTCGGCATCCAATATAGTGCATCAATTAGAGTCTTGTTCATGGTTGTGTTGTGCACCACAACTATGAGCTAGAGGCTATAAGACGTTTTAGGAAATGTTTCCCTTCTTCATGTTCTAAGTAATGCTATAGAGTTAAAGTAAGTTTTTCCCCCTAACGAGTGCTCTTTGCTATGCTAGATCATGCCTAACACAAGGGGAAGGAGAGCCCGCACTTCCGAGGAAAAACCAACTCATAGTGAGCTCTGGCATGGTCTCACTATACTAGCATAAGTTGTGGCCAATCAAGTCAATCAAGGGAGCCAAGCCCCTCATGCTCCTACACCGACATCTCAAGTAAGAGAATTCATGAGGATGAACACACCGGCATTCTACTGGTCTAAGGTAGATGAGGACCCTCAAGAGTTCATTGATGAGGTCTACAACGTATTGGCTATCATGGGTTTTAGATCGGAGGAGAAAGCGAATTTGGCGGCCTACCAACTCAAAAGGAAAAAAGATGATTTAATCAATGGAAGGAGGAGAAGGGAATAAATAATATGGTGCTTTACAAGGAATTCAAGGTGGCCTTCCTTAATCGATTCTTCCCTCTTGAGCTAAGGGAGGCCAAGATGGTAGAGTTTATGAATTTGATACAAGGGTCTATGAGTGTAAGGGTGTATATCCCCAAGTTCAATCAACTCTCTAAATATGCTCCCCACTTGGTTGCCGACCCAAGGTCTAGAATAAACAAGTTCATGATGGGTGTATCCGACTTGGTGAGTGAGGAATGCCAGTCCATTGATGAGTGACATGGATTTATCCCATTTGATGATCTATCCTGAACAAATGGAGGAGGAAAAATTGAGGAAGAGGAGGAGTAATAAGGCCAAGAGGGCCCCTTTTGACGGAAAGTTCCAAAATCGAAAGGGTGGCCAATTCCATTAAGGCCAAGGGTGTTCTCATACATTTAATAAGAGGATCACCAATGAATTTCTAATGTCCCAAGGTGTTGGGGGTGTGGTTCCTAATGGTGGGTTTCCAAAATGTGGTAAGGGTCATAGTGGCCCGTACGTGAGGGATACTAATGCTTGTTATGGTTGTGGGGGAAGTTCAACATAAGGTGATGGATTGCCCTTGATATCACAACAAGGGTAAGGAGGTTCGCCCACAAGGTGCTAATGTGGTTCTTTTAGGGAGAGGTGGCTAACAAGGTGGTGCCCCAAGGCACAATCGGTTCTATGCACTCTAAGGGAGGCAAGTGGTTGAGGAGGTCCCCGATGTCATCACCAATATGTTAAAAGTCTTTGATTTTAATGTATATGTATTGATTGATCAGGGTGCCACTCTTACTTTGTTTACCCCCCTTTGTTGCCAAAAAGTTTCATTTTGATCCCGAATTGTTGTGTCAGTCTTATGAGGTGTCGACTCCTATTGATGCATCTATTGTTGCTAGAAAGGTGTATAGAAATTGTCCCATTTGCACCTTGCATAAAATATTACCTTGTGACCTTATTGAGTTGGATATGGTCAATTTTGATGTCATTCTTGGGATGGATTTGTTGCACGTATACCATGCCTCTATTGATCGTAGAACCCGTAGGGTCAAATTCCAATTCCCAAATGAACCCGTTCTTGAGTGGGAGAGTCATGGTGTGGTGGTCAAGGGTAGATTCATCTCTTGCATTAAATCCCATAAATTAACCTGTAAGGGATGTCTCTATGATCTAGTGAGGGTAATGGATGTGGAGTCCGAGGTCCTTACTATAGAGTCAGTTCCGATTGTAAATAAGTTCTTTGATGTCTTTCCAAATGACCTTCTCGATGTTCCTCCCAAAAGGAAAATAGATTTTGGTATAGACCTCCTTCCTGACACTCAGCCCATTTCTATTCCCCCTTACCGCATGGCCTCAGCAGAGTTAAAGGAGTTGAAGGAGAAATTGAGGGACTTGTTGGAGAAGGGTTTCATTAGGCCTAGACAATAACCTTGGGGTTCACTGGTGTTTTTTTTGAAGAAGAAGGAAGAGTCCCTTAGAATATGTATTGACTGCCGACAACTTAATAGGGTCACCATAAAGAATAAGTATTCTCTTCCAAGGATTGATGATTTATTTGACCAGTTGCAAGGGGCTAGTCACTTCTCTAAGATTGATCATCGATCTGGGTACCATCAAGTGAAGGTCAGGGAGTGTGATATTCCTAAGATAGTCTCCTGGAGTAGGTATGGGCATTATGAGTTTGTTGTGATGTCTTTTGGGTTCACCAATGCACCAACTATCTTCATGGATCTTATGAATAGGGTCTTAAAACCCTACCTTGATTCATTTGTTGTGATCTTCATTGATGATATTTTGATCTATTCACATAGTGAGGAGGAGCATATGGGCTATTTGAAGGTAGTGCTACAAAGAGTGAGGGAAGAGAAGTTGCATGGCAAGTATGAAAAGTGTAAATTTTGGTTAAACGAGGTTGCCTTTCTAGGTCATGTGGTGTCGGGGGATTGTATTAAGGTGGATCCCAAGAAGAAGGATGTAATTAAGAATTGGCCTAGACCAGTGACCCCATCAGATATTAGGAGCTTCTTGGGCTTAGCGGGTTACTACCAGAGGTTTGTGAATGAGTTCTCTTCTATTACTTCTCCGATGACCAAGTTGACTCAAAAGAAAGCTAAATTTGTATGGTCCAATGAGTGTGAAAATAGGTTCCAAACATTGAAAGATAATCTTGTGTCCACTCCTATATTGTCACTACAAGAAGGGCTAGAGGGGTTTGTTATGTATTGTGATGCTTCTAGATTTGGTTTGAGTTGTGTTCTAATGCAAAATGGTAAGGTGATAGCCTATGCTTCTAGACAACTCAAAGTGCATGAAAAGAATTATCCTACCCATGATTTTGAGTTACCCGCCATGGTCTTTGCTTTAAAAATTTGGCGTCACTATTTGTATTTAAACGACCCCAAAAAGTGCCCAAAATGTGCCTCAAAATGCCCAAAATTTTAAATTTCATATATCTCAAAATTCATGCGCGATATCAAAAATCTGACTTCATATTCTTGTTCAGGGGGTCAAAATTAGGGAGAAAAGGGTCTAACCCCTATTTTAGAGCAACCATGTCAAAAACTAAATATTCCCAAAATGCAATTTCCAAAGAGCAAAGCGTGCCCCTTCCGCGATACGCCTTTGCTTTATTTTATGACTGTTTTTTTGTTCGGTCCAAGACTTTTAAGTCTTGGTCCTAAATGTTCCCAAAAATGTTTTTACCTATACTTAGTCATATTTCACCGTCATATCATCCTAAACATTCCCCAATATCCTCTCAAACACTTAGCCATCTTTTCACTCCCAAATTAAAGTCTCAAACCCTCATCCAGAACAAAGGATTTCCTCCAAGGTTCTTCTTCAAGATTCAAGTCTCCATCTCCAATTTTCACCAAGCTCATCTCCAAGTTAAGGTATGTGGGTTTCTTTCATGGGTTCCTTTCACCCATGATAGCCAAGTCTCCTTTCACTCAATTTGCATAATTTAAAGTTGATTTACAAATGGGTCTTGCATATTATGAAATTCATTGTACACTATGATAAAACTATGTGAAATTGTTACTGTTTTGTTATGTTTTGAGCTATAAACCTTGGATTTATTGTAAGATTTGAGGAGAGATTTTGATGTATATTGCTTGATGATATTGCGAGGTGTTTATTGGTGGTTTTACAATGGATTTTCTTGCATGATTTCACTCTTGAATTGCATGGTTTTGCACTAGCACTAACGTCCTCTAAGTGTTTGATAAAATTTTCAGATGTGGTCTCTTGAGGAATTGAAGGTCCAAAGCATGAGATATGATATAAATGACTATATGATGATGAAAAGGTTTTGTTTATATGATATATTTGATATAAAGTGTTGCATTGGACCATGCTTGATCCGGGTAGCCTAGTTAAGGGATTAATATCTCAAATACCAGGGTGATGGGTGCGATCATCACTAACCTAGTTGAGGGGTTTGTACCTCACACACCAGGGTGATAGGTGCGATCAGCACTAACCTAGATGAGGGGTTTGTACCTCACACCCCAGGATGAAGGGTGTGATCATCACTAACCCAGATGAAGGGTTTGTACCTCACACACCAGGGTGATGGGTGCGATCACACACCAAGGTGATGGATGATATCATCATCAACCTACCAAGGGGTTTGTACTTTGGAAATCTATCTTGGTCTCTTCTACACATATGATATCCTATATGACCAAGAGTTACTTAAGAATGTGTTACTTATGCATTGGTCATCATCCCATATTGTTATATTATGCCTATGTCCTATTGTTATGCATTTTGATTAAGGTACCTATCTACTGTTGCATTGTATCCTACATACTTAGTACATTCAAACATACTAATACATACTCTTGCCTACATGATATCACCTTGTAGGAACTGGTGCCGAAGTTGATCATTCTCCTTCTCCACGTGGCTAGTTCGGTACTACTCAAGCTTGTTGGTGAGTCCTCCACTTTGGAGACCTTAGTCTATGTTTCTCTTATTATGTATTGTGATACTCTTCTTGATTTTCTATTTTGACTATGAGGGTGAGCCCGGTTGCTTTGTCTTGGCCCCCGCTCTTGTCTAAGTAGTAGAGGTTTTGTTGGACATGTTACGTATCTATGATATGAGCTTTGATCCTTACTCTTTATGTTGCCCCTATTCTTACTCTTTATGTTTTTATATTCTTCCAAGACCAATGATCTGTAATGATAAATTAAGAGGCCTGTTTGGGGTTCCTTCAGGTTCCCCATTCGTTGTGCCACGTCTAGTCCCTAGGCTAGGGTTGTGACATGAATGGGGTGCATGTTGATGTGTTCACCGATCAAAAGAGTTTTCAATATGTCTTCACTCAAAAAGATCTTAATTTGAGGCAAAGAAGGTGGTTAGAACTTCTTAAAGACTATGATATGAGTGTGCATCATCATCCTGGTAAGGCTAATATGGTGGCCGATTCTTTGAGTAGGGTTTCTATGGGTAGCCTAACTCATTTGATGATGGTGGCAAAGGGGTGGCTAAGGAGGTACATCGGTTTGCTAGATTGGGAGTTAGGTTGGAAGAGGTGAATAATGGTGTTGTTATTGATGATGGTCCTAAATCTTCATTGGTTAAGGAGGTGAATGCTAAGCAAGATCTTGACCCCGCTATGTTAGAATTGAAGGCATTCATAAAAGGTGGTAAGGTGGAGGTTTTCTCCCAAGGGGGAGATGGTGACCTTAGATACCAAGGTAGGTTGTGTGTGCCTTGTGTTGATGGCTTGGGAGAAAAGATAAGGCTCATGGTTCTTCCTACTCTATTCATCTTGGGTCCTTTAAGATTTATAGAGATTTGAGGGATGTGTATTGGTGGGGAGTCATGAAGAGGGATATTGCCAAGTTTGTTTTCGATTGTCATAATTGCCTATAAGTCAAAGACGAGCACCAAAGACCAGGTGACCTAGCCAAAGACATAAAGATTCCTACTTGGAAGTCGGAGGAAATTAATACGGATTTTATGGTTGGTTTGCCCAAGACTAGAAAGGGTTTAGGTTCCTTTTGGGTTGTGGTTGATAGGATGACAAAATTGGCTCACTTTCTACCGATTAAGACCACATATGGGCTGAAGATTATGCTAGGCTATACTTTCATGACTTGGTGAGATTGCATGGGGTTCCTTTGTCCGTCATATTCGGTCGTGGTGCTCAATTTGCTTCACATTTTTGGAGGTCCTTTCAAAGGAGTCTTGGTACAAGAGTTAAACTTAGTACGACCTTTCACCCTCAAACGGATGGCCAAACTGAAAGATCTATCCAAACATTTAAAGATATGGTTAGGGCTTGTGTATTGGATCTTAAGGATAGTTGGGATGATCATCTTTCATTTATTGGGTTTGCCTATAACAATAGCTATCATTCGGGTATCGGTATGGCTCCTTTTGAGGCTCTCTATGATAGACATTGTAGATCACCAGTTGGGGGGTTTGAGGTTGGAGAGATGGATTTGTTGGGACTAGATCTGGTTGTAGAGGCTCTTGAGAAGGTTAGGATTATTAGAGAAAGGTTGAAGACTGCTCAAAGTCACTAAAAGTCCTATGCTAATGTGAGGAGAAGGGATCTTGAATTCAAAGTTGGTGATTGGGTTTATTTAAAAGTGTCACCCATGAAAGGTGTGGTTCATTTTGGTAAGAAGGGTAAGTTAAGACCTAAATATACGGGTCCTTATAGGGTGACGAGGAGGATAGGTAAGGTGGCTATGAGTTGGAATTGCCTAGTGAAATGGATTTGGTTCATCCGGTCTTTTATGCATCTATGTTGAGGAAATGTGTGGGAGGCCCTAATGCTATTATGTCTCTTGATGTTATGGCTGTTGTTCACAACTTGACTTATGAAGAGGTTTTGGTTCAGATTTTGGATAGAGAAGTGAAGAGGTTAAGGAACAAGGATGTGGCTTCCGTTAAGGTTGTTTGGAGGAATCAACAATTTGAGAGTGCTACTTGAGAGGCTAAAGCGGACATGCAAAAGCGATATCCTTACTTTTTCCACTCCACTCAAGCTTAAGGTATTAATCTAAGTCCCCTATGTGATTTCAATTCTTAAGCTCAGCCCTCATGTCATTGCATACATTCATGTTTAAATTGATATGTTCATGTTGATTTTACACTTATGTTGAGATTTTAAAATGATGTTTAAGTGCATTGTCGCATCCTTATGTGGGATGAAATTGTCATGTTTTTGTCTCTCATATACCTTTCTTTGAAATTCGGGGACAAATGTTCCCAAGGGGGAGATATTATAACAACCCCAAAAGTGCCCGAAATCGTAATTTTTATATATCTTAAAATCCATGCGTGATATCAAAAATTCGACTTCATATTCTTGATCGGAGGGTCAAATTGAATGGGAAATGGGTCTAACCCCGATTTTAGAGCAAACGAATCGCAATTTTATTCTCCCAAAATTTTGATTTCCAGAATCAATCCGCGATAGTGCCGCGACACACAGATGTTGCAGACCTATGTAAATTTCTGCTCCACGACAGGTCCACATCGTGGACCAGATGCGGACTTGTGTAATTTTTTGCCAGTGATTTTTTATCTCGGCTAAGGCTTTTGAGTCTTGGGCCTAAGCCTTCCCATGCGTGAAAATACCTATACTTAGCCACATTTCACCTTCATATCATACAAGACATTCCCAATACTCTCTCTAACACTTAAACAAATATTTCACTCCAAATTTCAAGTCCCAAAACTCATCCGGATCATAAGGTTTTCATTTAAGCTTCAAGTCTCCATTTCCAATCTTCTTCAAGGATTCTCCAAAGTCAAGGTATGTGGGTTTCAACCATTGGATCCTTTCACCATGGTATCCAAGCTTCCTTTTACCTAAAAGTTCATGATTTAAAGTTCATTGACTCATGGATGTCACTTATTGTGAATTTTACTGCACACTATGTTGGGGTTTCATGAGATTATGATTGTTTTAGCAATGTTATGAGCTATGAATCTAAGATCTATTATGAGATTTGATGAAGTATTTTGATGTATATTGTTTGAGGGAATTACCAAGTATCTATTGATGGTTTTACAATGAATTTTCTATCATGATTCCACTCTTGAATTGTATAGTTTTACACTAGCACTACACACTCGCCAAGTGTTTGATAAAATGTCTAGTTATGATTTTCTGAAGAATTGAAGGCCCAATGCATATCTTATGAGTTGAATAACTATATGATGATGAAAGGAATGTATGTATATGATATTATCTCTATAGTGTTGGGAATTGACCAAGCCTCACTCGGGAGGTTGTAGGATCGGGTAACCATATTGAGGGGTTTGTACCTAGATCGCCTCGCTCGAGAGGTGGAAGTCCCGTGCAACCATGTCGAGGGGTGTGTACCTTGATATCCATGTTGAGGGGTTTGTACCTCTTCAACTATATTGAGGGGTTTGTATCTTATTTGCCTCTCCAAGGGGGTGGTAGGCCTTGGATATTCACTATTAATGGTTTCTCCTTACACATGTATTATATTCTATGTAAGCATAATGTAGTTCAAGGTTCTTCCATGCATACCATATTGTTATATGCTACTCATTGGCTATGCTTATGCATTTTGATTATGTTGCTTATCTCTTGTTGCATTGCATCCTAGATACTTAGTACATTCAAATATACTCACGCATACTCTATGCCTACATGATGTTACCATGTAGGAATTGGAGCCCCGCTTGAGTACTTCCTCCATATAGCTAGTACGATTTCTCTCAAGCTATTTGTACGTCCTCCATTCCGGGGATGATGTTTATGATCTCATGATATGTTCTAAGACTATCTCTTCTTTATGTATGTATTGACTATGAATGCTTTCCTTTAGTCCCTTTCCCCTATTTCTAATTCAACTATGTTATTTAATTACTTCTGTGACTAGTGATGTGTAATGATATGTTAAGAGACTTGTTTGGGCTCCCTTCGGGTTCCGCGTTTGCCGTGTCATGTATAGTCCTAGGCTTGGGTTATGATAATAGAAAAGATAGGTTAACATTATTTTGGGAGAAAATTGTAGATTTTGATGAAGTGCAGGACATATGATCTATCCTACGAGTCGTAGCCCATGCTACGAGTCATAAGTTTCTCTTGTAGTAAGAAACAGTGAGCAATATCAGGAATCTACTAAGTGGAGGTCAGCCCTACGAGGCTACTTTACGAGTTGTAGGTCTCACTACGACTCGTATAGGTAGGATCATAACAAGAAACAATGAGCTAAAAGTTTGGACCAAGAACTGAAGACCTAGACTACAAGAGGAGCATATGAGTCGTAGCCTAAGCAACGACTCGTAACAGTGGGTCATAACAGTCAAGTCCAAATTGCCAAGTGTTGACCGTGAGACCCTAATTATGACTCGTAGGTCACCCTACAAGTCGTACCTGTGCGACGTATCTGCTACTAGATGTCTTTTCTATTTAATTTTTAGGGTGAAATTGTAAATTGTATAAATACTTAATGATAGGGTTTTAGACATATACAACTGTGACTTGAATATTTTGGGGGGTTCAATTTGAATATTCTCTCTAGGATATTGCTAGGGTTTAGTGTAGATTTCAATTTTCTACTTTGAAGACCCACTTTGGGGGTTAGGAAAATCACATTGTATTCATCTTCCATTTATCAAAGCTTATGGTTTCCAACTTGAAGGTGTTTTTGTTCTTCATTGTTTTGGGTAAACTCACAACTATGTCTTTTACATTTATTGTTGTTGATTTTTCCTTAGCCATGAGTAGCTAAGCACCCACAACTTGGGGTTGTAGGAACCATGAGTAGTTGGCTTGAAATAACCTAGACTTTGTGCACTTCTTTGATTGGGGTTTTGCATGTATTGTTTATTTCCCTTCGTTTTGATTGTTGTTGGTGGTGGCCAACACCAAACCCTGCCTACTATCATGGTCCCGAACATGGTAGTGATGAATAGAAAAAGGGAAGTAAATGACAAGATTCAATTGATGTGTTCTCATATAATCAACCAAACCTGACCATGGGGAGGTTGACTGGGATAATGGGTAACGGTTAGTTGGCACACCATGGTTGCCGACCAACACCATGGTAAAATTTGACCTTAACCTTCACAAGAGGGATGGGAGAACCTAAGATACTGTTCTACATGCGAATTCCCAATTAGGGTTATGTTGTCTAGGGTAATTGAGTCAACGAATCATAGGGAACACAATTCCCAAGTTATCTCTCAATTTGATTGTCTTCCTATATAATTAGTGTAGTGTTTATTTTTATTTTTATTCTTGAATCTCAACTCCCCCATCGTAGAGACTTTAGTAATCGATGATTGAAATGATTGACAGTGGATCTATATAGTGAAGCCCCGTATTCCCTATTGATTTGACCCTAACCTCCAATTAGGCTTATTGCTGACTATGACCGCGTTGTTTTTAGAGCCTGAACATCGAAGATTATAGTACTATTGCCGGGGAATACGACTAGGGTCTTGACTTGATTTCACTATTAGTTAGTTTAAGTGTTAATTTCTAGACTCTCTTGTATTTTACTTTTATTGTTGTTTGATTTTATTTGCAGGGTGTACTAGGTTGTATGCCCATTACAAGGAACTAAGGCAATCCTTTAGCTCCGATCAACTTGGAGATCCATTGACTTACTATAAGAATGGCTCATGTGAATAAAGATATTGCGGCTGAGGAAGAAATGAATGAGAATAATGATGATACCGAATAAGAGGAGAATCCACCACCAAGGGTTAATAGGCCACAACTTAGGGATTTCAACGAAAATGCTTATGGCTGGAATCAATATCGCTTAAACCAGATGGCCATGGATGTTACTGGTACTATAGTGTTGCCACCATTACTGGTATACACTAAGTTCTCATTATCGAGTGGATTACTCCAAATGCTCCAAAAAACCATGGTTTGTTTACAGGGTTACCTTTAGAGGATCCCTACCATCATCTGCATAATGTTGTCTACGTATGCAAAAGTGTCATGGGACACAAAATCTTTCTTTGGATTCAGTTGGTTCGTGAACCATAGTAGGGTCTCATGGACTTAAGCTTGTGTTAATATTTTAAATTGAAACCTTGTACGAGAGTTGTCTACGACCAGTAGTCAAGGCTACAAGTTGTAACTGTGTCTCGTACCTAGTTTTAGTTTCTAAAGTTATTATGCACTTATGGACTATGAGGCCACAATGCGGCTCATAATCTCCACTATGAGTCTTACCTGATTCTCGTACCTGCCATCTATAACTGATAGATGTTGATTTTCATGTGTTTTTCTTTTGTTTTTGTTTATTTTGGTGAGTGTTTTAAGGCTGATCATGGTTTGTTTGTGCTCATTTTCAGGTAGTATGGACCCTAAAATTAAATGTGTAGCAAAAAGGGCTATTAATATGAGGCTTTTGGATGAAAATTCTGGGGAGGATCATTCAAGTAGATAGAATGAGGTGCACAACGTCTGTATTTACCTCGAGGCACGGGTGCCTCAGACTAGGGCAGCTGTTGTATGAGTTTGTCAGACCCAAGTGCAGGCAGTTGGTTCCTCCCAGTCCATCAAGGAGGGACATGTTGATGGGTTTGACAGGGGCATGCTACATATGACTCTCTCACACATAGAGTCAGATTCAGACGAGTCACCTTAGGTGAGAGGAGATGCCGAGTCCTCGATTGCCCCATCTATTTCTCCTATAGATCCACAATATCATCAATGGGTTGTTGAGGGTTTGAAGGTGATATACGATGAGGGGTTAGAGCCAAAGGGGCAAGGCAACCCAGTTCGATCATTTTATAAGAAGCCCCAACTTATTGACATAGGACTGAGCCATGTCCCTGGATTAGAGGAGGACATGAGATGACATGGGCTCAGATGGTTAACTGATAAGCTGGGCAAGTACTCCCCGCTCATAGCGCGAGAATTTTATGCAGCTTACGCAGCGACCATTCTACATGATTTTCTCAAGAAGAAGAAAACTCTAGAGGAGCCCAGATTACGAGAGGTATTGGTTAGAGACCGACAGGTTGACATATTAGAGGAGATGATCCACCACATACAATTTGGTCCCACAGACAGAGCACCACAGTCTACAATTGAGTTTGATCGAGGAATTAGGCAAATTAAACAAGTTGTTATTTCCAAGAGCATGGACCAGAGGACTGAGCTTCTGAGATGGGTTGCGAGTCAGATTGCTGAGCGTGGTCCAGAACCTACATGGGTCACGACACATTCAGAGCCGATAGTGAAGTCCTCCCTCTTCTTTCCAGCTAAGTTTTGGTGGGCTATTGTCAGATCTCGCATCTAACCCACTTTCATGGATAATGTACTTACATTAGAGTGAGGTGTTCTAGTAGCTAGCATCTTAGTTGGCTACAATATTGATTGGGCACAACTTATAGCATAGCAGATACATGAGCGGCACTCAAGAGGACCATGCGTATGCTATTCCCTGTGCTGATCTATAGGCTATGCATGGAGGTGAAGGTGGAGGTATCGCTTCGCATAGATCCCATGGTCGTGGCCCTCCACACTGTTGATCCCAGCCTGATAAAGGTTGATGAGAACCTAGTGGTACTCCAGCAGGCACAACCTCCCTTGCCTGAGACATTTATGCTTGAACCACAGGCTGTGGGTTTGACGACTGCTGCCACTGCTACTCTAACTGCTGCTACTACTGATGAGGGACCAAAGCAGCATAAGGCAGTCGATATTGAGATGGGTCCCACTATAGCTGCACCTGCACTAGAGCCATCTACATCACAGATTCCTTCCATAGACATTATGTCTGCTATTACTTTTTAGGCTATGGTGCAGAGTTACCACGGGCTAAGGCTCAGTTGGCTCAGCTTGCACAGCAGATTCAGCCATGGGTCCAGTAGATAGTTCAGGAGTCGAAGGATCGATTAAGGCAATCACTACTTCTATAGTTGACCAGCGTATTACTAAGGTGGATGCCCGAGTCGATGCCTTCAAGGAGCAAGCATAGAAGAGGTTAGCCGAGGCCCGACCAATAGACATGTCAGCCTTTTTATGCAGATTTGACAAAGTTTAAGGATGACCTGATGACATCATTAGCGGCTTTGATCACAATTCCTGAGCCTACACTTATAGATAAGCCACTATTTGATATGTTTGAGTTGGAGGATCTCTCCACTCGTATGCTCTCGGGAAGAGACCCATTGAGGCTGATGATGATAAGGAATGGTAGGTGCGCCAGAAGACCTATGAGGTTGATAAGGAGTTGTATGAGGATGTAGTTGGGTTTGTCTTGAGGACGCCGAGAGAAGAAGAAGAGTAGAGACAAGCCCAGGAGCTTGATCCAATGAGAGGCATTGGCTCATCTAGCACGGCTGTAGCACATACTACCCCACAATAGGGAGATTCTTAGGGGCGGCTAGAGACCGATTCTTAGGCACCATGTGATGTTTTGTTTGACCCCCTGTTCTTATTTTATTTTGCCTTGTACATTGAGGACAAAGTACATCATTTTTGATGGGGTGTAGGTAGCTATGGAATAGGGTAAAGTTTGAGTAGCTTTTAGTCGATAGCTATCCTAATTTTTAATCCCGAGGTTTTCTTGCCTGTGTTTTTTTTCCTCGTGGATATTTTATTTTCTATTGAGTCGGCATGTTTTAGATGTTTGTAGTATATGATATTTAAACTTTTAGCATGTACATTGATTTGATGATTTATAAAAAATTTTGAAAAATTGGTAACCATGAAAATTTTGTTGATTAGTAGTTATGTTGCAATCATGCATGTTTGAAAGGTTTGGAAATGTTTGTTTTGAGAAATAAAGGCAAGTTGATGCTTGAAGCATGATCTGTGAGTCTTTGTTGGCTATGTGTGCAATGCTATGTGCGTGTGAGCTAATTGTGTTGTGTTCATGCATTGTGTATTGGTTCAGAACTTGCCCTGTTACTTTGAGTTAGACTGGAGATTGTATGGATTAGGAAGGGATCTTAGGCATTTGTTCTTTGATTTAGTCCGGCTTTGCCTAAATGACCAACCAAATGAAAGAGTTTATACCTTGTTCCAAATATTTGAGCCATACATGTACCCTTTTTCTTTCTTAATACCTAATTAGCCTAACTTATCTAGTGAAATACCTTGATATTGGCCCTGGTCTATCCTTGAACATTATGAAACTTGATTGAGGCAAAAAGCCTAAGTTGAGGGTGGCTTCCAAAAGTGGCCCTGGTTTGGGGATTGGATGTTGTGCACGAACCTCAGGTTAAAAGCTTAAGTTGAGGGTTGCCTATGTTGTGGTTTAATAGAAAGAGTAGGAAGTCATGTACTGGGTAAGAGAAAGAGAGAAAAAAGATGCCTTATAATGAGTTGAAAAAGCAAAATGAGTTTGAAAATAAGGCATAAGCTAAAAAATGAAGGGAATATACCCGTAAAATCTTGAAAATGAAAGAAAATGGAGAATAAGTTGAGAATGATTGAGTTGGTAAGGTGAAAGTGTCAAAAAGCATGGTTCAAAGTTGACTAGTCACAAATTGTCCAAAATACCATACCAAAGCCCCATGAACCTACCTACAAGCCTATAAAGTCCTAAAGTGTTCCTTATCCAATTAGTCAAAAATATGGGTTATGAGTATATGGGCAAACTTATGGTATTAGTCATCATGCACGAATCTCATTTTTGAGAGTGAGTATTCTTGCATAGTCCCATGAACAAATGTTGAAAAGATTATTGAGTGTGAGAAGGGAACTTCTTTTCTGTGAGGGCATTTGCATTGCTTGGTTAGCATTTGACTTGTTCAGTGAATGTGAATTGTTGATGCTCCTTAACTTGTCATCGTTTGATTGTCAATTGTATCAATATGCTGTGGTTTGCCTATTAGCTACATGATCACGTTCTAAACAATTTCTTATGGGTACTTGAGTTTAATTTGAGTATGGTATATGCCATTGGATTGATTGCTATATATTAGTTTATCATCTAGCTAGGTTGAGTCGTCACTTGAGGACAAAAAACAATTCTCACTTGAGGACAAACAACAATTCTAAATTGAGGGTGTTGATGTGCTGTCAAAATACAACACATTTGATGCCTAAAACATGAGATTTTGTGTGTTCTCAATGCAACTTGTTGCGGTTTTTATGTGTTTTTTATGTTTGTTTTTGCAGAAAATGCAAATTGTCTTGATTTTGGAAAAAGTTACAGATTTTTTTGATTTTCAAGACCTACGGACCCCACTACGACTCGTAGACCAAACTACGAGTGGTAGAGGTTGTCTCGTATAAGTTAACAATGTTAAAAAAAATTTTGAAAATTGAAAGTTCATTCGTACGAGCTCAAGGTATGAGTCGTAGTCTTGTCTATGACTCGTAGTGGCAGGCCTCGTAGCAATTAGCAGTGTTGATTAAAATTAGACAAAGAAATGCAAGAGTGGACTACGAGGAGGCACAACCAGTCGTAGACTAGACTATGACTTGTAGAGGTGAATTGTAGCAGGAAGTCCAAAAATGCCAAGTGTTGACCATGAAAGCCCAATTACGACTCGTAGGTCACCCTACGAGTCATTACTACGAGCCATAGTAGATGTCGACCAGATTTTCTAATTATTTTAAAGACCTTTTTTAAATACTATAAATAGTATATCATTGGGTTTTAGGGAGTCTTTTCATTAGCCTTTCATTATTGTTCATATTACTCAAGATTGTGGAGAGGTTTTGAGAGAGAATTTCTAGGTTTTTACTTTGAGACTTAAATTTAGGGATTTAGATTCACTTATGGATTAATCTCATCATTCAAGCTTGTGATTCTAATTGCAAAATGGGTTTCATTGTTCTTCAATTTGCTTGGGTAAGAAATCTTCCATTTCTTCTTATTTCATTCTTCATTTGTTTGTCCAAGCCATGAGTGGCTAAACTCACAACTTGGGGTTGTGGGAACAATGAGTAGCTAGCTTAGAAATCCAGATTATTTGCACTTCTTGAGTTGGATATTTGCATGTATTATCTATTTCTCTTCATTTTGCTTGTTGATTAATGGTGGTGGCCAACATTAAAACCCTCCTAGTGTCATGATCTCGATCAAAATAGTGATGAATAGGAAAAGGAAATATGAACAGAATTTGATTGACATGTTCTCCTCTAATCAACCAAACACAGCCACGTAGAGGTTGACTGGGACAACGGGTAATAGTTAATTTGGTACACTGTGGCAGCCAACAAGCGTTAAGTTTATTGATATGTTCACCTTTGCCCAGGGGTTAGAAGAACCTAAGTTACTGGCCTGCATGCAATGTCCTAATTAGGTTGTATTATCCGAGGTGTTTAAGTTAGTGAATCATGGGGAACACAATTTCCTCCGAAGTTGCTCTCCAATTAGATTGTCTCTACGTTTTATTCAGTATAGTTTTATTTACTACCAATCATTGCAAACCCCCCTCTTGAGAATTGAGTTATTTAATGCTTGAATTGAGTGTTGGAGAATCAAAGTGGCAAAGCCTCATATTCCCTTGGGATTCGACCCTGCCCTATGGTTAGGTTTTATACTTGACAATGATAGCTTTATCTCAAAGTGAGAGATACTGTTTGAGCATGATTAAGAAGTTTGTCGGGATACTTTATGATGTATCAGTTAAAGTTGAGAAATTCATATTCCCTGTAGACTTTGTGATCCTTGATTGTGAAGTTGATTTTGAAGTTCCTATTATCTTGGGAAGGCCCTTTTTAGCCACTGGTCCCACCTTAGTGGACATGGACAAGGGCCAACTCACATTCAGATTTGGGAAGGATGAGTCATGTTCAATGTGTGTTAGCAAGCCAAGAAAAACAATGATGTGAGAGTGATTTCTATTATCGAGATTATTGATGATGTTGAGCAGAAGTAAGATTGGGAGTTGATACTTTAGAGGTGGTGTTGATGAATTTTGACGGCGATGGTATCCTAGACTATGAGGAGACAGTGAATGCTCTAGGGGTGTCTTATGGTCCTAGGTGCCAAATTAAGTTAGAGAAAGATTTGCAGTATTAGGAGTCACCACCCATAAAGCCTTCCATGGAAGACCCACCGATGTTAGAATTGAAAGCCCTTCCATCACATCTGAAATATGCATTTTTGGGAGCCAATAACACCTTACCGATCATAATAGCTTCATATTCGAATGATGAGAAAGAAGATGCTCTTGTAATTGTGCTCAAACAGTTCAAAAATGCCATTAGATAGACGATTCCATACATTATTGGTATATCTCCAAGGGTACGTATACACAAAATTCAATTGGTCAAGGACTACAAGCTGAAAATGGAAGATCAAAGGCACCTAAAACCCTCCTATGTAAGAAGTTGTACGCAAAGAGATCATTAAATGGCTAGATGTAGGAGTAATATACCCAATCATCGATAGTGAATGGGTGAGCCAGGTTTAGTGTGTACCAAAGAAAGGAGGTATCATAGTGGTACCCAATTCCAACAATGTGTTGATCCCAATGCGGCCGTCACAGGATGGAGGGTGTGCATGGATTAATGAAAGCCCAATGCCTCAACAGAGAAGGGTCACTTTCCTATGACATTCGTGGATTAGATGCTGGATAGACTAGTGGAGAAGGGGTTGTACTTTTTTCTCGATGGGTATTCAAGCCATAATCAGATCATCATTGCTCCAGAGGATTAGGAGAAGACCATATTTACATACCCCTATAGCACCTTCGCATTCAAGAGGATGCCATTCGGGTTGTGTAATGCCCCAACAATATTTCAGAAATGCATGATGTCCATTTTCTCAGACATGGTAGAGAATACTATTGAAGTCTTCATGGATGATTTTAGTGTGGTTAGGAAATCATTTGAGAAATGTTTGAAGCACCTATATAATGTGTTGCAAAGATGCATAGAAAGTCATATGGTATTAATGTCACGACCCAAGCCTAGGGCCTAGACGTGACATGACACATGAGGAACTCGAAGGGACCCTACGCAAGCCTCTTATATATCATTACACATCCTTGATCGAGAAAGAAATAAATCAACAACAAGAGATTAGAAATAGGGGCATAGGTACTATGGAAAACCTTTCATAGCATATAAACATCAAAGAGTCAAAAGAGTCAAAGCTCATAGCATCATTACATAACTTGTCCAACAACACCTCTAAACATAGATCTTGAGGGGGGGGCAAGACAAGCAACTGGGCTCACCCTCATAATCAAAAGCATATGACATTAGTAGAGCCAATACATAACATAAATCAAGAGAAGTATTTCCTCGGAGTTGAGGACTCACCAACTAGCTTGGATAGATATTACTAGCCACATGGCGGAGGATAATGATCAAATGGAGCTCCAGTTCCTACATGGTAACATCATGTAGGCATAGAGTATACATTAATATATTTGAATGTACTAAGTATGTAGGATGCAATACAACAAGAGATAAGCAACATGTCAAAATGCATAATAATAACAAACAATAGATAGCATAATAACAATATGACATGTATGATCAATGATTAAGTAAGTCATGCTTTGCAAATCATTCATCATACATAGAATATAATATATAAGTGTGGGAAGAAATCTCAACCTATATAAAATAAGACCAAGTGAGCTACAACTTGGAATCCCGATGTCTCCCCCACACTGAAAGAAGGGGGAAGTTACTGGCCAAGGTGAACCTCTTAATGTCTCTAAGTGGATCTACTAAGACTTATGTGAACCACATACTCGACTTTAGTTCTTGGACTCAGGTACTCGTCTTAGGCATGAACTCGGGTACTCGTCTCTAATCTCTTCACCTACGATGGCACGTAGTTTTGGGACTTGGGGACTCGCTTCTAATCCACTCGATGCCTAGTCTAATCCCACAAAATATATAAGATAATTATACTTCAATAGCTTGCAACAAACATAGTGACATGGCACGAGTAGCTCTTAACATCATTGACCTTAAATGGTGAGCATAATCATCATACATAAGAATGGGTCATCATCAAATTACCTTTACAGTAGCATCAACATCAAAGGCTCACAAGAGGTAAGATTTTGGAAAAAAGGGCTTAATCCGGCCCTACAACATCATCAATATTTTTATGACTTAAACACATCTTTAGAAAGCCCAAAATCATCATAAAGTCTTTTGACTCATAAATCAACCAATAGTTCATCAAAACTTTAAGACTTCTAAAAAATAGCATTTTATCAAACACTGCCGGGTGTGCAATGCTAGTACAAAACCATGCAATTCATAGTGAAATCATGTAAGTGAATTCAATGTAAAACTATCCACCAATATTTGGTAATGCCTTTATGAAATATTTATCAAAACCCTTCATCAAATCTCAAAGTAGATCAATGATTTATAATTCAAAACAAGCTCAAATAATCACAATTTTATGAAACCCCAACATAGTTCTTAGGTAAATTCGTAATAAGTAAGACCTATGAGTAAATCAACTTAGAAACATGCAATTTATGTAAAAAGGAGGACTAGGCACCATGGGCGAAAGGACCCAATGGTTGAAACCCACATACCTTGACTTTGGAGAATCCTTGATGAAAATTAGAAATGCAAACTTGAAGCTTGAGAGAAATCCTTAAGATCCGGATGCGTTTTGGGACTTGAAATTTGGGGTGAAATATTTGTCTAAGTGTTTGAGAGAGTATTGGGGAATGTCTTGTATGATATGAATGAAAAATATGGCTAAGTATAGGTATTTTAATGCATGAGAAGACTTAGGCCAAAGACTTGAAAGCCTTGGATCAAACTAATAAAACTGGGCAATTTTAACACTGAGGCATGCCCCTAGAGCATCGTGCCTGGGGCGCGAATCCTCACTGGAACTCGCCTCCTTGGAAAATTGAAATTGTGATTCGTTTTCTCTAAAATTAGAAATAGACCCATTTCGCGCTCGATATTTCCCCTTTATCAAGGATATGAAGTTGGATTTATGATATCATGCACAAATTTTGAGAAATATCGAAATTACGACTTGGATAACTTTCGAGGCACATTTTCAAGCATTTTCTGGGGTCGTTTCAATTAAATTGAGAAAAGTCTCACTTCATAGTTAAAGAGGGTATTGTGTTAGGGAACATGATATCTAACATAGGAATTGAGGTCAACAGAGCTAAAGTGGAAGTAATTGAGAAGCTCCCACCACCTATCTCAGTAAAGGGTGTGAGAAGTTTCTTAGGGCATGTAGGATTCTATTGGAGGTTCATAAAAGACTTCTCTAAGATTTCACACCCATTATGCAAAATATTGGAGAAATATGCTAAATTCGTGTCTGATGATGCATGTCTGAAAGACCTTGAGAGTTAAAGAAGAGGTTGATCTCAACGCCAATTATTGTGGTTCCAAACTGGTCCAAGCACTTTGAGATCATGTGTGACATAAGTGGGGTCGATGTACATGTGGTATTGGGACAACATAAGGAGAAGATATTACATCCCATATATTATGCCAATAAATCCCTAAGTGCAGCCCAGAAAAGTTACACTGTCACAGAACAAGAGTTACTTGTAGTGGTCTTTGCATTCAAAAAGTTCAAGTCATATCTATTGGGGACCATAGTAGTAGTGCATACATATCACTCAGCACTTAAATATTTGATATCTATGAAGGATGCAGTGGCTAGGTTGATAAGATAGGTGCTTCTCTTGCAAGAATTTAACTTTGATGACATTGATAGAAAAGGCTCCAGATTGGAAGTTTGGCAATGATGAAATTTGATGATGGATTGGAGATAAATGATTATTTTCCTGATGAGAGAGTCTTGGTTGCATCTCATGATTTAATACCTTTGTTTGCAGATTATGCAAACTACTTGGTAAGTGATATCGTGCCACTCGACTTAACCACACAACAGCGTCGAAAGTTCATTTCTGATGTGAGAAAGTTCTTCTAGGATGATCCATACTTGTTCAGTGTATGTTCTAATGGGATTATTTGTGGTTGTGTCCTTGAGATTGAAATGATGAGCATACTTGTGGCATGTCGCTCGTCATTAGTAGGTGGACACCATAGTGGGATTCGAACAGCTTGAAGGATCTTACAATGCGGGAATTATTGGCCTGCCATCCACCAAGAAGCCCACGACTATGCCAAAGCTTATGATAAGTTCCTAAGAGAAGGTGGGGTTTCCCGCAAGCATGAGCTCCCTCTAAACCCCATTGTGGTGATTGAGTTATTTGATGTATGGGGGATCGATTTCATGGGTCCATTTGTTAGCTCAAATAGAAACAAGTACATCCTAGTTGCTGTGGATTATGTCTCAAAGTGGGTAGAGGCCGTGGATTAACTCAACAATGAGGGAAACAATGTCATAACATTTCTGAAAAAGAACACCTTCTCAAGGTTTGGTACTTCTCGAGCAATCATCAGTGATGGAGGTTCTCATTTCTGTAATAGACTTTTTGAAAATCTTCTTGAAAAGTATGGAGTGAAACATCGGGTAGCAACGTATTATCATCCACAGACATGTAGGCAGGTGGAGGTGTCCAATAAGGGAATCAAATAAAGTCTATCCAGAACTGTGAATACAAATCAGACAGATTGGTCATGGAAGCTGGATGATGCATTATGGGCATACCGAAAACATTCAAGACCTCTATAGGCATATCTCCCTACCAACTTGTCTCTAGGAAAGCATGTCACTTGCTAGTGGAGCTTGATCACAAAGCAATGTAGGCAATGAAGAGGTTGAGTCTGGGTTGGAATGATGCAACAAATTCTAGGTTGAGTCAACTTAATGAGCTTGACAAATTTTGATTGAAAGCATATAAGAGCTCAGCCTTGTATAAATGGACGATGCAGGTACAACATGATCACCACATACAGAAATACCAATTCGCACCAACGGATTCTAGACTGAAGTAATTCCCAGGAATCTCAAATCAAGATGGGTGGGACCTTTTCAGGTAGCACGCATCTTTGATCATGGGGTCATTGAGTTGGAGAGAGGTAATGGAGAAAGTTTTAGAGTTAATGGCCAAAGAGTCAAGCCATATCATGGAAATGTAGGAGAGATGAAGACGGTATAGGATTGGGATCTTGAGGAAGTCTACGTACTCAGCTCTATGTCGTGCCGCGACAATCAATCAGGCGCTGCTTGGGAAGCAACCCAAGAGAGACTGAAACTTAGGCACCCAGGTATGGTTTTTGACCCCTTTTTGTGTTTATTTTGCTTGATTTTGTGCATTGGGGACAACAGATATCTTTTTCAATGGGGTGTAGGTAGTTATGGGCCACAGTGAAGTCTGAGTATCTTATGGTCCATAACTATCGCAATTTTTGATCCCGAGGTTTTCTTGCCTGTGTTCTTTTTCCTCGTCGATATTAAATTTCTGTTGAATCAGCATGTTTAGGATGTTTAGATAATATGTGTAGCATATAGTACTAATACTTATGGTATTAACATTTTTTTTATGTATCATTTTGAAAAAATTAGTATCCACAACAAATTTTGATTAGTAGCTAGAGTAACCATGCAGATTTAGGTATTTGACAATATCTGTTCTGATAAGTGATGGCAAATTGAGATAAGAAGCATGATTTGTGAGTCTTTTGTTGATAATGTATGCAATTTTATGTGAGTGTGAGCTTATTTTACTAGATTCATGTATTTTATGCTAATTCAGATTTTGCCCTGTTACTCTAGGTTAGATCATAGATTAAATGGATTAAGAAAGTAACTTAGGCCTTTGTTCTTAAATAATTCACTTTAGCATAAAAATAACCAACCAAATGATGATATATCCCTTGTTCCAAATATTTGATCCTCACATGTACCAATCTTTCTAAATACCTAATTAACCTAGTCTTGTCTAGTGAAAACTCTAAAATTGGCCCTGGTCTTTCCTTGAGCATTGTGAACCTTGACTGAGGCAAAAAGCCTAAATTGAGGGTGGCTACCCAAAAGTGGCCTTGGTTCAGGGAAGTGATATTGTGTACTTCAATACAGGATAAAAGCCTAAGTTGAGGGTGGCTGGTGTAAGGGTAAAACACAAAAATAAGGGGGAAAGTTAGGAATGAAGAGAAAAGGAAGAAAAATCATGTATTTGGTGCAAGAAAAAGAAAAGATGCCTTAGATTGATCTAAAAAGCAAAAAGAAGCCTATAAACAAAGCAAAAAAGATGAAAATGAGAAGAAAGCACCCGAAAAAACTTAAATAAGGAAACAAAGAGAATAAGGTGAAAATGACAAAGTTAGTGGGGGCAAGAGTGTATAAAAACGCTGTTTCAAGGAGGGACATTAGCCACTATTTTTCTAAAATATCATATCGAAGCCCCTTGAGCTAACATTACAAGCCTAGAAAGTCCTAAAGTGATCTTAGTCCAATTAGTTAATGGTCTGAGTCATGAATATAGGGGAAAGCCTGTGGTATTAGTCATTATGCATGAATATCTTTTGCGAGAGTGAGTATTTTTGCATAGTCCCAAAGTTAAATGTGAAATCATCATTGAGTGTCAATTGTGGGACTTCTTTTTATGAGGTAACTTGCATACATTGTGTCACGACCCAATCCTAGGGCCTAGACGTGACCGGCGAATGGAGAACCCGAAGGAACCCCAAACAAGCCTCATAGCATATCATTACACATCCTTGGTCGTTAAAGCAATTAAATGACATTTAAAGAATTGAAATAAGGGCAAAAGGGACTAAGGGAGAACTTGTCGTAACAAGGAGTCAAGAGATAATGAATCAACTTATAGCATAAATACATAGCTTTGTCCAACAACACCTCTACTATATAGATAGAGCGGGGGCAAGACATATAACCGGGCTCACCCTTATAGTCATAAGAATACGATAAAGGAAAGAGAATCTTAATACATAGTGTGAGAGAATAGTCCTTGTTCCCGGAATGTAGGACTCCGAAAGGCTAACATGAACAATCCATCTAGCCACAAGAAGAATCAACAGGAGCTCCGGTCCCTACATGGTGATATTATGTAGGAAAGAGTATGCATTAGTACGTTTGAATGTACTAAGTATGTGGGATGAAATGCAACAATAGATAAACATCATAATCAAAAGGCATAGATTATGCAATAGGTATAGTATAACAATATGACATATATGGTCAATGCTTAATGTAAACATCCTTAAGTAACACATGTTTATATAGGATATCAAATGTTTAGAAGAGACCAAGTTAGCTATCAAAAGTACAACCCCTTGGTAGGTTAGTGATGATGCCACCCCATCACTTAGATGGATAAGTACTAACCCTCATCTAGGTTAGTGATAATGCCACTCCATCACCAAGGTGGATGAGTACTAACCCTTATCTAGGTTGATGAGTACTAACCCCTATCTAGGTTAGTGATGATGCCGCCCCATCACTTAGGTGGATGAGTACTAACCCTCATCTAGGTTGATGAGTACTAACCCCCATCATGGTTAGTAATGATAGCATCCCATCGCTATGTGGAGAAGTACAAACCCTTCACTAGGTTATCCAGGCTCTTAGAGCCCCCGAATTGAGCATGGTCGAATTCTACACTTTACATAGGATTCATCATATGGTTTAATGCAACACTTTTACATAGGATTCATCATAGGTTCTAATTCTATAATTCATATAGGAATAATCATATACATAAGCTCATTTCTTCATCATAACATCATTCATATCATATCGCATGATTAGGACCTTAAATTCCTCAAGAAACCACAACCGGACATTTTATCAAACACTTGCCGGGTGTGTAATCTGGGTAAAAGACCATGCAATTTAGAGATGAATTCATGCAACAAAATCAGTGGTAAAACCATCAATCAACACTTTGCAACACCCTCGAGACATTCACATCAAAACCCCTCATCAAATACAACATTAAATCCAACATCTAGAGATCAAAACATGCTAAACAACCATGCTTTCATGAACATAAATCACTGTGCGGTAAATTTATCAATATACAAGACCCACATATAAAATCCACTTTAAATCATGCAATATTAGTAAAAAAAAGGTTTAAGCACTCGTGGAAGGATCCAATGGTTCAACACTACATACCTTAGCTTTTGGAGAAACCTTTAAGAAGACTTTAATGGAGACTTGAAGCTTGAGTGAAATCTTTGATGAAATCCTTTAGATTGGTCTTGATTTTGGGACTTGAATTTGGGAGTAAATATTTGGCTAAGCGTTTTAGTGAGTATTGGGGAATGTTTAGGATGATATAAGGGTGAAAAAAGACTAAGTATATGTATTTTCAAGTGTGGGAACCCTTAGGATCAAGACTTAAAAGTGTTGGACCGAAGTCAAGAGAAAATAGGACCAAAATAGATTGCTCACTGGAATTGTGTTTTCTGCACAAATGTGTTCCACGAAAATGCGCATAACTCCTTCATCCGTACTTGAAATGAGGTGAAACCAAGTGCGTTGGAAAGCTAATTCAAAGATATTTAATTTGATATGTTGTAGTCCACCCAAATCTTTGTGTGATAAGAGATATGCCCCTTCAAAGTTGACCATCCTGAATCGCGTTTTTGCAATTTTTGAATTTTCATACGGTTGCTCTAAAATTTGAGTTAGACCCATTTCTCACTCAATTTGACCACATAAACAAGTATATGAAGTCAGATTTTTGAAATAACAAACGAATTTTTAGATATATGAACATTACGATTCCGGGCACTTCCGAAGCATATTTTTGGGCACTTTTTGGGGTCATTTCAATATCTCCCCCTTGGGAATATTGGACCCCGAATGTGAAAGAAACATACAAGAGAAGAGTAATCATTAAGAGATATCCCCAAAACGAATGCAACAATACACTTTAAAACACTATTTTCAAAACTTCGACATAAGTGTAAAATCATCATAAACTTACCAACTTAAACATGAATGTATATGAACGACATAGAGGCTGAAACATAAGACTTGGAATCATAGAAAGAACTTTAAATGTCATTATAAGCTTGAATAGAATGAAAGAAATATGAATATTTCTCCTCCATGCCTGCTCCGGCTTCTCGAGGGACACATACTAATAGATGACTCTTCCAAAGGGCCTTAATGAACACCACATCCCCATTAATCAACCTATCCACTCATCCATTCAACACCTCTACAGGGACCTCCTTCCAAGCCAACTTATCCTCCACCTCACTCACTACTTCAAAGAGCTCTGCAACACTAGAGTCACCAACACATTCCATCCACCTAGAAGCATGAAGAACCGGGCGAACCATATCTACATCCATAGGCAAATCCCCAAACTTATACAACCTTACCAACCTCCCTCTACACTCTATAAGGACACAATCCTCAACTCAAGTGTCTACCTTAGATACACCTAACCCACTTGGTACCATAGCCACCACCTCCCCCTTGGGAGACAACCTCCACCCTATCGACATCTCACCCAAGACTTCCAACTCTAATAAGGGACTAAGTATATGTATTTTTAAGTGTGGGAACCCTTAGGATCAAGACTAAAAAGTGTTGGAATGAATTCAAGAGAAAATAGGACCAAAACAGATTGCTCACTGGAATTGTGTTCTCTACACAAATGTGTTCCACGAAAATGGGCATAACTCCTCCATCCGTACTCGAAATGAGGTGAAACCAAGTGCGTTGAAAAGATAATTCAAAGATATTTAATTTGATATGTTTTAGTCCATATAAATCTTTGTGTGATAAGAGATATGCCCCTTCAAAGTTGACCATCCTGAATCGCATTTTTGCGATTTTTGAATTTTCATACGGTTGCTCTAAAATTTGAGTTAGACCCATTTCCCACTCAATTTGACCCCATAAACAAGTATATGAAGTCAGATTTTTGAAATAACAAATGAATTTTTAGATATATGAACATTACGATTCCGGGCACTTCCGAAGCACATTTTTGGGCGCTTTTTGGAGTCATTTCAATATCTCCCCCTTGGGAACATTGATCCCCGAATGTGAAAGAAACATACAAGAGAAGAGTAATCATAAAGAGATAGCCCCAACATGAATGCAACAATACACTTTAAAACACCATTTTCAAAACTTCGATATAAGTGTAAAATCATCATAAACTTGCCAACTTAAACATGAATGCATATGAATGACATAGAGGCTGAAACATAAGACTTGGAATCATAGAAAGAACTTTAAATGTCATCATAAGCTTGAATAGAATGAAAGAAATATGAATATTTCTCCTCCATGCTTGCTCCGGCTTCTCGAGAGACACATACTAATAGATGACTCTTCCAAAGGGCCTTAATGAACACCACATCCCCATTAATCAACCTCTCCACTCATCCATTCAACACCTCTACAGGGACCTCCTTCCAAGACAACTTATCCTCCACCTCACTCACAACTTCAAAGAGTTCTGTAACACTAGAGTCACCAACACATTCCATCCACCTAGAAGCAAGAAGAACCGGGCGAACCATATCTACATCCATAGGTAAATCCCCAAACTTATGCAACCTTACCAACCTCCCTCTACTCTCTATAAGGACACAATCCTCAACTCAAGTGTCTACCTTAGATACACCTAACCCACTTGGTACCATAGCCACCACCTCCGCCTTAGGAGACAACCTCCACCCTATCGACATCTCACCCAAGACTTCCAACTCTAATAAGGCGGAATCAAGGCCTTGCTTAAACTAGACCTCCTCAACCAAAGAAGAGCTAGAACCACCAAGAACACTATACCACCATTCTCAACTTCCCTCAACCCACTTCCAATCTAACCAATCGATTATCCCACTAGTCTCCTTTTCTCCACCACTACCCGCACATGCTAGGCTACCTAGAGCACCGACCGTAATGTTAGCCACATGCTAGACTACCTAGAGCACCAACCGCAATGTTAGCCTTACCGGGGAAAAGTAATGCACACTCATCTATAATCCTTAAAGAATCCTAACCACCTTCTTGCTATTGACAATGCACACCTATCATATTTAGAAAACAACCTCTCATCCTCCATGACTTGCAACACTACCCCCAAATTATTCACAAGCTCTAAACAAATCAATGCCTCATCACTAGAGACTACCTCAAACATATTAAGGAAGGATCTTAATACCCTATACTACCCTCAAATGACTCACTCGCACTAACTCATTAGGGTATGGACCATCATATCATCACAAAACCACCATAAACCTATTAGAGTAGGGACTAAGAATCTCACTCATAAGGCTTATAGGTATAACCGATGTACTAACCAAACCAAAAGACACTACCTCAACTTCAAACATCGAAAAGGGACATTCAAGGCCTCATCTATCACCAACAACAATTTTATAAATAAACAACTTAGGTTCAACACTTTCAATTCTCACAATATTAAAAACACAACCCCTTAGAGACTAATTGTACCTTAAGACATGAAATGAACCTACCTCCCTTGCTATTGCTTCACAACCTCTCCCTCAAAGAGGAACTCATTAGGGTTTCGGGATCTAACTCTATGAGTCCTACCATCCATGAAGACACAACACGAATGCAACCATCCATCCCTATAATGACATCTAAATACACCATACAAACTCCAACAAGCCACAAAGCAAGACCTAATGCAATATAAACCCGAATCAACACCTATGAATCCTTCTAGCAATAATATACTCAACCAAGAGATAGACACCAAAGGTTCATATAACAACTTGGGCAAATAAGAAGCCCCACTAGAAACCAAAAGAATAGAGAAGAATTAGTGAAACTTAGATTCATCAAAAAAAAATCTTCATCTTACCTTCCTTCGCCTTCCTCTTTAAAGTGGCACGATCAAATAGAAAAGCAAAGAATATTTGTTAGAGGGGAAAGCCTATCTCGCATCTAAAATATGACATAGACCATGAAGAAGGGAAATATTTACTAAAACGTCTCATATCCTCCTACTCATAGTTGTAGTGCATAATACAACCATGAATAAAACTCTAATTAACGTGGCTTGTTAGACTACGAGTATCTATAAACCTATTTTCTCTGATACCATCTTTCTCACAACCCAAGCCTAGGGCCTAGACATGACCAACAAATGGGGAACTCGAAGGAACCCATAACAAGCCTCATAGCATATCATTACACATCCTTGGTCACGAAAGCAATTAAATAACTTTTGAAGAATTGAAATAAGGGCAAAAGGGATAAGGGAGAACTTGTCGTAACATGGACTCAAGAGATAATAGAATCAACTCATAGTATAATACATAGCTTTTTCCAACAACATCTCTACTACATAGATAGAACGGGGGCCAAGATATACAACTGGGCTCACCCTTATAGTCATAAGTATATGATAAAGTAAAGAGAATCTTAATACATAGTGTGAGAGAAAAGTCCTTGTCCCTAGAATGGAGGACTTACCAAAGGCTAACTTGAACAATCCATCTAGCCACAAGAAGAATCAATAGGAGCTTTGGTCCCTACATAGTGATATCATGTAGGCAAGAGTATGCATTAGTACATTTGAATGTACTAAGTATGTGGGATGCAATGCAAGAATGGATAAACATCATAATCAAAATACATACATTAGGCAATAGGCATAGTATAAAAATATGAGATGTATGATCAATGCTTAATGTAAAACATGCTTAAGTAACTCATGCTCATATAAGATATCATATGAGCAGAAGAGACCAAGCTAGCTATCCAAACAACAACCCTTTGGTAGGTTAGTGATGATGTCGCCCTATAACTTAGGTGGATGAGTACTAACCCTCATCTAGGTTGGTGATAATGCCGCTCCATCACCAAGGTGGATCAGTACTAACCCTTATCTAGGTTGATGAGTACTAACTGCTATCTAGGTTAGTGATGATGCCGCCCCATCACTTAGGTGGATGAGTACTAATCCTCATCTAGGTTGATGAGTACTAACCCCCATCTAGGTTAGTAATAATGCCACCCCATCACTAGGTGGCAAAGTACAAACCCTTCACTAGGTTATCCGGGCGCTTAGATCCCCCGGATTGGGCATGGTCAAGTTCTACACTTTATATAGGATCCATCATATGGTCTAATGCAACACTTTTACATAGGATTCATCATAGGCTCAAATTCAATACTTCATACAGGAATAATTATATACATAAGCTCATTTCATCATCATAACATCATTCATATCATATCTCATGCTTAGCACCTTCAATTCCTCAAAAAACTATAACCGGACATTTTATCAAACACTTGTCAGGTGTGTAATGGGGGGTAAAAGACCATGCAATTTAGAGATGAATTCATTTAAAAAAATCAGTGGTAAAACTATCAATCAACACTTTGCGACACCCTCGAGACATTCACATCAAAATACCTCATCAAATCCAACATTAAATCCAAGATCTAGAGCTCAAAACATGCTACAATAAACCATATTTTCATGAACATAAATCACTATGCAGTAAATTTCTCAATATACAAGACCCACATGTAAAATCTACTTTAAATTATGCAATATTGGTAAAAAGAGAGTTTAGGCACCACGGGTGTAAAGACCCATTGGTTCAACACCACATACCTTAGCTTTTAGAGAAACCTTGAAGAAGACTTCAATGGAGACTTGAAACTTGATTGAAATCCTTGATGAAATCCTTAAGATCGGTCTTGAGTTTTGGGAGTTGATTCGGGAGTAAATATTCGGCTAAGTGTTTTGGTGAGCATTGGGGAATGCTTAGGATGATATGAGGGTGAAATAAAGCTAAGTATATGTATTTTTAAATGTGTGAACCCTTAGGACCAAGACATAAAAGTCTTGGACCTAAGTCGAGAAAATAGGACAAAAATGGACAGTTCACTAGAATTGCATTTTCTCCACAAACGCATAACTCCTTCATCCGAACTCGAAATGAGCTAAAACTAAGTGCGTTGGAAAGATAATTCAAATATCTTTAATTATATAAATTGTAGTCCACTAATTCTTTATGTGCTAAGAGATTTGCCCTTCCAAAGTTGACCCTCCTGAATCGTGTTTTTGTGATTTTCGGATTTTGATACGGTTTCTCTAAAGTTTAGGTTAGACCAATCTCCAACTCAATTTGATCCCCTAAATAAGAATACAAATTCGGAGTTTCAAAATAAGAAACAGATTTTTATATATATGGAAATTACAATTCCAGGCACTTTCAAGGCGCATTTTCGGGCACTTTTTGGAGTCGTTTCACATTGTTAACATTTGTCTTGTACAGTGATTGTAGACTGTTGATATCCTTTGCTTGTCATGGTTGTGTTGTCACATGCACCAATTTGCATTGGTTTGCTAAATAGCTATCCGATCCTATTTTGAAATGCTAGTGTGGGTATCTGAGTTTGAGATGTATATGATATATGCCATTGAGTTGAGGTCTGTGTGTTACTCTATGATCTATATAGTTTGAGTCATCGTGTTAGAAAAAGCAACAATTTTAAGTTGAGGGTGTTGATGTTCTGCCAAAAAAACATCACTTTTGATTCTCAAAACATAGGATTTTGTGTGTTCTCAATGCGTTTTTTGTGGGTTTTATATGTTTTTGTGTTTAGATTTGCAGGAAGACAGGTTGGCCATGATTTGGGGAAAATTGCAGAAGATTGTATCTTTTTGATGGTTTACAAGACTCTCTACTGATTGTAGAGCATTTTATGACTACTAGAGGCAGTTCTGTGACAAATTCCAAAGAAGGATGAAATCTGAAGATTAGCTCAATGAGATAAACATACGAGTCGTATTGATTAGTTTCATGAAGATTTCCATAGAGGGTCCATTTTATGAAGTTGAAGCGTACGAACATGCATTAGGAGTTGTGAATCAATTTACTAGTCTTAAAGTGAAGTCATGGAAGAGAAGTCCAAGATCCTAGGAGCTGACTACGAGACCCCGACTACGACTCGTAAATCACATTATTAGTCGTAGAGACCTTATGTAGAGTCCGCCGACCAATTTTTATATTTTGTTTAGGACTTAATTATAATTACTATAAATAGTACTTTTTAGGTTATTCTACAAGGGAGGATGTCATTATTAAGTACTTTTAGGGTTTGTACTTAAATAACTTAATACTTGAGAGAGAAAATAGTGAGAAAACACTTTTGGGTAAATTTGATCTTAAAGCTTGTGTTTCTCATTATTCTTGGATTTGCTTGATTTCAATTAAATTGGGTAAGTGTTTAATTATGTTTTCTCAATTCATAATTTCTTCATCTACCCATAACATGAGTAGCTAAATCCACAACTAAGGTTGTAAGGACCATGAAGAACTAACTAAGTAAACTCGGGTAATTTACAATATAGGTATATACACGTATTAATCAATTCTCTTCATTTTGCTTGTTTTCTAATGTTGGCCAACGTTATAATCCGCCTAACGTTACTGTTTGGACTAAGGTAGTAACGAATAGGAAAAGAGATTGATTAACATAATTCGATTGATGTGTTCTCGTCTAATCAACTGAACTGGTCCAAGGAGAGGTTGTACTGAGACTTATAGGTAATGGTTAGTATTTCACACTGTGTAGATGGTTCAAGTCATATAGTGAAATTTCCACTCACCTTTGACCAAAGTACACGAAGAACTTGGTCACTAAAAAGCGTATTTTGAGTTAAGAGCTTTCTTAAGAGCTTTAACTTTGTAGTGTTATCACTACAAAGTCCTTAGCTCAAAAGAGTAAAGATCTAGGTGCTTTCACCATGCTTGAATTATAAGTGATGTGGAGTTTGCAAGGGCACCATGTGATTTAGGTGCCAGTATCAATTTGATGTCTCTTGCGGTCTACAAAAAGCATGGATTAAGAGCCCCAACTCCTACTAGCATGCGGTTGTTAATGGAGGATTGAATGGTGAAGAAACCTGTAAGGATACTCTATGATGTATTTGTTAAAGTGGAGAAATTCATATTTCCTGCAAACTTTGTGATTGTAGATTGTGAGGTCTATTTGGACGTCCCAATCATCTTAGGAAGACCATTCCTAGCCACAGGATGAGCTCTTGTAAATATGGAAGATGGTTAACTCAGGCTTAGATTTAATGACAAAGAAGCTTTCTTCAACGTCTGTTAGTCTGTGAAGCATCCAGATGAGCTTAAGAGTAAAGTTTTGGCAATTGGTGAAGTCTGAGTAACCAATTTGCCTAAGTCGTGCCACATAATAAATCAAATGCTACTTGGGAGATAACCCAATGTTTTTGATGTAATATCATAGTTATAGGTGTATTTTCAATTTTTGGATTCATAGGTAGTTGTTTTCTTGTGTTTTGATTGCAATTTTAGACAATGGGTTGATTGCATATAGGGTAACAATATATTTCATGAAGAGTATGCAAGTACGGACTAAGTCAACAAATTTGGCTGAGAAGACCATCAGATTAAGTCTCTATGACTGGGTCTGCGAGTCGTAAAGCAGTTTATGACTTTATCCCATCTCGTAGAGATTTCTAGTAAGCAGGAAAAATATGCACTCTAACCTAGAGCCAACTTTACGATTTGTAGTTCAAAATATGAGTTGTGAATAGTGTTCGTGGATCTAAGTAAGTTCTTTGAAATTTTGCTACGTATGGAGGGTTCTACAGAACCTTGACTTACGAGTCGTAGAGCCATCTATGACCCATAATCGGGGTTTCGTAAACCCAAACCCAGTTGACTTTCAAATTGACCCGGTTAATTATAAAAAGGAGAGGTCAAATTATTTTGACCTCTATTTGACCTAAATTGACTGATCAACCTAACCGTACCCCACTCCCCTCAAAAGTCCGACCAACCTCCAGCCACTATTGACAAAAATTTTGGCAAGACTCCAGCAACCTTAGAGTTTTGTGATCATTCACCCTCTCTCTTTGCTTCAAGTTAATCACTATTATTGGTAAGTTCTTAGTTTAATTTTAAACCCTTATTCTACCTTGTCTAATTGATTGAGTTGATGACTATGACTGGTATGGTGTTTAAACAAGATATCCTTGTTGAATTTGAATTTTGCTATGTGAAATTGGGTTGCCCTTAGTTGAATTGCTAATTGATTCTGAAATTGGGCATTTTGGTCTTATGAATGCTACTTGTTTATGCCTATTGAATCATCCACCATCTGTGATTGAATGATATTGAAAAGATTCATGATTGTGAATTGATGATTAATGACATAGGTACATGATAGGTTGAATGAATTAGGGATAGTCGGAATGATAGGATAATCGATGCTCAATCATTTCGATGGGGTGTGTATGTCTCAAACATATTGGGGTTATTGGTTGTTTAGTGCTAATCATTTGGGTGCGTGTGTTCTTGCTCTGAAGCTGATAGAATTAGTTGTTGAAAATGTCTTTAGGTGTCTGTGAGATGGACTTAGAAACCCAGGTGAGTGAGATTTGTGGTTCATGAGAGGCTCTTATGACCTATAGTGGAGTCTACGAGTTGTAGTTACCCCTCGTGGAAAGTTCTAGAAACTTGATATTTCTGCGTATCCATCAGAAGAGACCTTCTAGGTGTCGTAGATGACTCTACGACTCATAGGTAGGTCTCGTAGATCCCTGTTTAATTTTAATTTCTCACTAGAATCTTCTATGAACAAAGTCTATGACTCAAAAACTACTTTACGAGTCGTACCTGGTCTCATAGACTTTTCTAGTAACAAAAATTATTTTGAACCACTTGCTTACGGAGGCTCTTTACGACTTGTAGTGCACACAACAACTCATAAAGGTGCTTTCATAAAGCCCTTCTACAACTGTACTCAGATGAATTTTTGCATTTCAGTTCTTGATTTGTGGGCTAATCATGGATGTTTATGTCTATGTTTCAGGTATTATGGCCCCATAAGGTAGACGTATTGAGAGTAAGGCTCTGAGGAGAAATCTCAGGGATGCACCTTTGGATTTTGAGCCTTCACATACCAAGCAGACCTCTCAGCTGAGCGGGTCATTAGAAAAACTTGATGCCTAGTCAGACCCAGAAGCTTCTTGACCATAGACCGAAGTTACTGCCAGAGATGGACAGCCTCAGGCTTCGGTTTCTAATCTTTACTAGTCTGAAAAGCAAGGCAATGATGGGAGCCGTATGCCACCGATGACTCCATCATGAAAGGAGTCCAATTCGGAGGAGGGTTCTGATGAAGGAGCTGATGCCGAGTCCTCTGTCGTACCATCATTATCATCAACACTGGATGCCTATGCTAACTGGTGGTGTGTCGAGAGAATCGAGGTGATATACTTAGAGGGTGTGCAGCCAAAAGAGCGAGGTAAGATGACCTTTTCTATCTATGAGGAGCGCAAGGTGATTTCTAATGGACTTAGCCATGTATTTGATTTCCAAGACACGATGACTCGGTACGGGCTTTAGTGCCTGATAGAGTCTCTTGGTCGGTACTTCCCGATTATGTTGAGGGAGTTCTACGCATCTTATGCAGCCACCAACCAGCGTCTCTCCCAAGGGGAAGAAACCTCTCACTCAGCCAGGCTGATAGAGACACAGTTAAGGGGTCGACAAGTAGACATATTAGAGGAGACTATCGTTGTATGATTTTTGGTCCAGAGTATTGTTCCCCCAAATCCGTATCAGAGTTTGATTTTAGGTTAGGGCAGGCCAGAAACCTATTGATCTTGAAGGATCCTGAGCATCGAGCGATATTGCTGAGATAGGTGGTGGGGTATATTGTAGAGCAGGGTCCAAAACTTGCTTGTGTCACCACCCACACGGAGCATATCATCAAGCCTTCACTCAGCTTCCCCACCAAACTTTGGTAGGCTATTGTTTGATCATGCATCCGACTGACCTTGGTAGATAATACTCTTACGCCAAAGCATGCAGTTTTAGTTGCTAGCATCTTAGCTGGCTTTGATATTGATTGGGCCCATCTCATCGCCGAGCAGATACATGAGGTTGCATTGAAGAGGACCACCTCCATCTCATTCCCGTGTTTGATCTACAAACTCTATTTAAAGTCTAGGCTGGAGATACTACACCACCTGGACCAGTTAGTTAAGGCCCAACAGACTTTGGAGCCGGCCTGGTCAAGGCTGATGAGAACCCGGTGCCACTATTGCACAACCCCCACTTATGCCAGAGATGTTCACCCCAACACCACCGCCTAAAGCCTTAAATATTAACACCACCATTACCGCTGCTACTACTGAGAAAAGGCCCCCACAGCCCAAGACAGCGGATGAGAAAGGGGCCACTATTATTGCTACTGCATTAGAGGCTACTACTTCACAAACTCCTACAACAGGCATGGCCAATGTGTCCCCCACTTCTATCCAGGCCATGACACAATGATTAGCACATGCTATAGCCTATTGATTTAGCTTCTATAGTAGATTAGGCCATGGGTATGGCAGGCTATTTTGGATTCACAGTTGCTACTATTCATGATCATATTTTAGCCATGGGTGCCGACATCGATGCCTTCGAGGAGTGAGCACAGAAGATATTGGTCGAGGCTCGACCTTAAGATTTGTTAGCCATATAGACAGAGGTCCAGCAGCTCAAGGCTGACTTGATAGCATCACTAGGAGCAGTAGTTACACATCTAGAGACAACATCTCCAGCGCTGATATTGACTTATTTGCTCCCGACGAGCCCACTCGTTCTTCCATAGGGAAAAGACCTTGTACGGATGAAGACCCAGAGGATAGATATATACATACGAGGAGGTTAGAGGAGTAAGATCTCGAGGGTTCCTTGAGAGAGTCGAGGTATGATGAGGAGATTAGACAAGCTCAAGAGGAGGATCAGTTGAGGGGTATTGGCCCCTCCAGACGGAGTACCACCTCTGAGAAGACTACCCTGCAGGGAGAAGGTGGCC
The DNA here is from genome assembly GCA_011800125.2 of Solanum clarkiae. Taxonomy (NCBI): domain Eukaryota; kingdom Viridiplantae; phylum Streptophyta; class Magnoliopsida; order Solanales; family Solanaceae; genus Solanum; species Solanum clarkiae. Next base: position 17,013 of record JAABOM020012935.1, on the reverse strand, counting down.
AGAATCAGTCACAGACTGGCACTTAGGCTCCCTGGTATGTGTTTTAGCCTCTTACATTCTAATTTTGCTTCCTTTTATGCATTGGGGACAATGCACATCTTTTTTCGATGTGGTATGGTTAGCTATGGGCCTCATTGAAATCTGTGTAGCTTATGGTTCATAAACACCCTAATTATTTAATGTGTGATTTTCTTCCCTATGTACTTTTTCCCTGTAGATATTTAATTTCTGTTGAACCGACACATTTAGGATGTTTAGATAATATTTGTAGCATATAGTACCAATACTTATGGCATATAGCATGTTTTTGTGTTCTGTTTGAAAAATGATACCCACCAAAAATTTCGATTAGTAGTTAGATAGCAACCATGCATTTTTAGGTGAGTGAGAATGTTTGTTCTGACAAATGAGGGTATATTGAGATAAAAAGCATGATTTGAGAGTTTTTTGTTGATAATTATGCAGTGTCATCTGAGTATGAGCTTAATTGATAGATTCTTATTTTTTGTGTTAATTCAGAACTTGCCCAGTTACTCTAAGTTAGATTGTAGATTAATTGGATAAGGAAAGGATCTTAGGCCATTGTTCTTAATAGTCCACTTATCCTAAAATAACCAACCAAAGCTATAAGATAATCCCTTATTCCAAATGTTTGAGCATAATATGTACCTATTCTTTGAAAACACTTGATTAACCTAGCCTTGTTAGTTATAAAATCCTAGAATTAGCACTGGTTCTTCCTTGATCCTTGTGCACCTTGACTGAGGAAAAAAGCCTAAGTTGAAGGTGGCTATCAAAAGTGGCCCTAGTTTTGAGGACGGATATTGTACACCTCAACACAGGCTAAAAGCCTAAGTTGAGGGTAGCTGGTGTAAGGGGAAAACAAAAATAAGGGGGTGAGTTGGTGATACAGAGAAAAAGGGGAAAATCATGTTCTGGGTGCAAGAAAAATAAGTAATACGTTAGTTGTAAGATAAAAAGCAATATGAAGTGTAAAAACAAGGCGAAAAGCTGGAAAATGAAAAGAAAAGGCCCAAAAAATCTTGAAATAGGAAAAAGAGAGAATAAAGAGAAAATAATGAAGGTGGTAGGGAAAAAGTGTAAAAAATCACTGTGTAAAGAAAGGCCTTTAGTCACTATTTACCCATAATATCATACCAAAGTCCCCTGAGCCTACATTACAAGCCTAGAAAGTCATAAAGTGATCCTAGTCCAGTTAGTTGAAAGTTTGAGTTATGAGTGTAGGGGCAAACCTATGGTATTAGACACTATGCATATATATTTGTTGCGAGAGTGAGTGATTTTGAAAAGTATCAAGGTTAAAACATGAAAACGTCATTGTGTATCAAATATGGGACTTCTTTCTGTGAGGTCACTTGTATTGCATTGTTAATACTAGACTTGTTCAGTGATTGTCAATTGTTGATAATACTTTGCTTGTCATAGTTGTGTAGTCACAAACACCGGGTTATATTGGTTTTCTAGATAGCTATCTGATCTTGTTTTGAGGAGTTGGTGTGGGTCTTTGAGTGTAACATTTATGTGACGTATGCCATTTCTGTGTATTACTACATTATACATTTAGATTGAGTCTATCGCTTAAGGACAAGCAATAATTTTAAGTTGACGGTGTTGCTTCCAAAATATAGCACTTTTAATTCTTAAAACATGGAATTTTGTATATTCTAAATGCGATGTTAGTTGATTTTATATGTTTTTAGGTTTTTTCTTTTGCAGAATTACAGGTTGGCCTTGATTTTGGGGAAAATTGCAGAGGTTGCTGAGTCTGTCTTACGAGACCCTTTATGGGCCGTAGATCATTTTACGGGCTGTAAGGAGGTTTCGTGAAGATTCTACGAGGGACTGTTGTCTGAAGTTTATTCTACGAACATGCATACAAGTTGCCGAGAGGTTTAGGAGTCATAGAAGAGGATTCGTGCCTTGAGAATCAGAGAATTGGACTTTCAGGAGTTTCATCAGACAAAACCCCTTTATGGGTCATAAATCACTTTACGAGTCGTGGAGGCATGTGGTAGAGTTGAAGTCCAAATTTTCGGCATCTGAGTATGAGACCCCGATTACGGGTCGTGGAATGCAATACAGCTCATAAATACCTTTCTTATGGTGTGCCTACAAGTTCTCCTACTTTATTCAAAACATGAATTTTAATTATTAAAAATAGGTTTTAGGCTATTTTTCATAAGTTGTCGCCTAGTACTCAGAGAACTCAATATTTTGAGATAAAAAATTGTAAGATCATATTGGAGAGTCTTTGAGAACTCTTGTGATTTAATTTTACTTTGAATCTTGTGATTCTTATTGAAGTTGGATTGCTTGTTCTTAATTCTATTGTGTAAGTATTCAATTATGTCTTCTCAATTCATAATTCTTGCATCTACACATAGCATGAGTAGCTAAATCCACAGCTAGGGTTGTGGGAACCATGAAGAACTATTAAAGTAAAATCGGATAATTCATAATTAGTGTTATGGGAACCATGAAGAACTAACAAAGTAAAATTGGATAATTCATAATTCTTGGAAGGTTTATGTGCATGTATTAATCTATTTCTTCATTTTGCATATTTTCTAGTGGTGGCCAAGGGTTCGATTAACAGGATTTGATTGATGTATTCTTTTTTAATCAACCAAACTTGGCCAAGGGGAGATTGTACTAGGACTAATAGGTAATGGTTAGTAATGCACACTATCGAAATAGGCCAAGTCACATAGTGAAATTCACCTCTCACCTTTGACCAAAGGGCTTGGTGAACATAAATTACCGTCCCGCTATACACTAGAAAAGAATTAGGTTATCTGGTGATACTGAGTTAGGGAATCATGGGAAACACAACACCCTAATTTCTCTACATTATTGACTTTTCTCTTGTGATAGTTTAGCTTTATTTCTCATTGATTATTTCAAACACCCCCCCTCTTCCATGGGGAAGTAAGTTGGTTAACTATTCGGATTATAGATTGGTGAATTCTCTTGAGTCTACATATTTTCTGTGGGTTCAACCCTAACCTTGATTAGGTTATATATCTTTACAATAATCATTTTATCCTCTAAAAAGGAGGTGTAACTTGCATGATATCACCACCGAAGTCAATAAGAGAATCTCGTAACATATCCTCAAGGACTTGAGTAATACGCTCAGATGGACCATCAGTCTTTGGGTGAAAGGATGTACTAAGATCTACTCGAGTACCTAACTCTTTTTGCATAGACATCCGAAAGTGAGATGTAAATTTTGTATCACGATCTAAAATAATAGAGACAGGCACCCCGTGCAAGAGAACTACCTCCCTAATGTACATCTTGGCTAGCTTTTATGATTTATAAGTGGTATAAAGTGTGCAGACTTCGTCAATTGATCCCACAATAACACATATGGCATCAAATTTACCCAAGGTTTGTGGAAACCCCACCACAAAGTCCATAGCAGTACGCTCCCACTTCCAGTCAGGAATAGGCATCCTTTTAGTCATACCTCTAGGCTTTTGGTATTCATATTTCACTTGCTGACAGTTCAAATACCGACACACAAAATCTACTGTGTCTCTCTTTATATGACACCACCACTAATAATGTTGCTTTAACACACGATACATCTTAGTAGCCCCTGAATTAATAGAGCACCTTAAACTATGGGCCTCTTCTATAATCAACCTAGTCAAATCACCAGTGCAAGGAACACAAATACGACCTTTTATCCTCAAAACTCCCTCACTATCAAGAATTGCCTCCTTGGCTTCGCCTTTTAACACCTCGTCTTGAATCTTACGTAAATTACCATCATGAAATTGTTGAACCCGAATTCGCTCCAACAAGACTAACCTAGCCTCCATATAAGCAAAAATCATCCCAGATTCTGAAATGTCAAGACTCACAAAGCTATTGGCTAAGGACTAAACATCTATAGGCAAAGGACGCTCTCTAACCTGTAACAAGGCCTGACTACCCATACTTATTGTTTTTTGAATCATGGCATCTGCTACCATATTTGCCTTACCTGGATGATAAAGGATAGTCATATTATAGTCCTTAAGTAATTCTATCCATCTTTGCTATCTCAAATTGAGATCCTTTTTGTTGAATATACTTGAGACTACAATGATCTGTGAACACATCACAATACATACCATAAAGATAATGCCTCCAAATCTTCAATGCAAACACTATAGTGGCCTCCAAGTTATGAGTAGGGTAGTTTTTCTCGTGAACCTTCAACTGCTTTAACGCATAACCTATCACCTTCCGCTTCTGCATCAATACACAATCAAGACCAATCCAAGAAACATCATAATATAGAATAAAATTCTCCCCCTCCACCGGTAGAGTCAATATAGGAGCAGTGGTCAATGAGGACTTAAGCTTTTGAAAACTTACCCCACACTCATCAGACCGGTGAGCCACACCCTTCTAGGTCAATCTAGTCAAGGGAGATGCAATCGATGAGAACCTCTCCACAAATCGCCAATAATAACTTGCAAGTCCTAAGAAACTTTGAATCTCAGTAACTGAAGTAGGTCTAACCCAATCTTGAATCGCCTTAATCTTCTTAGGATCTACCATAATACCCTCTTTGGACACCATATGTCCTAAGAATATCACTAAGCTAAGCCAAAATTCACACTTCAAAAATTTCGCATAGAGCTTCTTCTCTTTCAAGATTCCAAGTACAACCCTCAAATGATACTCATGCTCCTCTTTACTGCGAGAATATATTAATATATCATCTATGAAGAGAATAGCAAAGGAATCTAAGTGCGGTCTACACACCCTACTCATCAAGTCCATAAATAGTGTTGGGGCATTAGTCAACCCAAAAGACATCACTAGAAACTCATAATGGCTATAACATGTACGAAAGGTTGTCTTAGGAATATCCTCCACCCTAATCTTTATCGAATGATAAGTGGATCTCAAGTGAATCTTGGAGAAAATAGAAGTACCCTAAAGCTAGTCAAATAAATCATCAATACGAGGTATTGGATAGTTATTTTTAATTGTAATCTTGTCAACTGTTGATAGTCAATACACAGGCACATCGATCCATCCTTCCTCTTCACAAACAAGACTAGAGCCCTGCAAGGAGATACACCTGGCCTAATGAATTCATTACTTAAAAGATCCTGCAACTGCTCTTTTAACTCTTTCAACTCAACTAGTGTTATACGATAAGGTAGAATAAAAATAAGTTGAGTATCTGGCTCTAGATCAATACAAAATTCAATATCTCGATCAGGTGGAAAACCTCATAGGTCTGTCAAAATGACCTCTGAAAACTCAATCACTACTGAATAGACTCAAGCATCGGAGTCTCCATGCTAGTATCTCGAATATATGCCAAGTAAGCCAAATATCCTCTCTCCACCAGTCAACGAGTCCTAAGGAATTATATCACCCTTTTTGGAGCATAACTAAGAGAACCTCTCCACTCTATAGTAGGAATCCCATACATAGCTAATATAACTATCTTGGCATGGCAATTCAAAAAAGCATGATAAGGAGACAACCAATCCATCCCAAGAATAACATCAAAGTCTATCATATTTAATACCTTCAAATCGACCTGAGTGTTATAACCCATCAAAGTAACATTGCACAATTGGTACGCACTACAAAATCCCCAACAAGAGTAGAAACATATACCGGCGAATCAAGAGACTCATATAACATATCCAAACTCAAAGCAAAATACATACACATAAGAGTAGGTAGAGCCCGAATCAAATAATGCAATAGCTGATCAATGACAAACTAGAATAACACTTGTGAGAACAGGATCTGAAGTCTCTGCCTCTGGCCTACTTAGAAAAGCATAATACTGAGCACAAGCACCCTTAGGTTGTTAACCTCCATGACCAATATCTCAACTAGAATAAGAACCACCTTTATGCATATGAACCACCTTTACTCATATGAGAACCACCTCTTCCACTTTGTGCACCTCCCCTAGTCAAAGGTTGTGCAGTCTTAGAAGTCAAAGCATAAGAATCCTAACGAAAACCACCACAATCAATCTTGGGGCAATCTCTTGAAAATGTCCTATATCACTAAGCTCAAAACAACCCCTACAAGGAGTAGGATGATGAGAGGAACCTAATAGTATGCCCTCCACGACCTGATGGTCTAGAAGATGAACCCTGAGAAGTATAGGTTGAGCTAGAGGTGCTATCCCTAAAATGATCAGCTCCAGACACTGGCATAGCAACATGAATAGGTCTGCTAGAATGAGAGTTATGACCTCTCCCTAAGTAACCTCGACTCCTAGGTGGAGCACTACAACAATCACTGTAATGATAGGCCTTCGTACGCTCACACTGCCCAAATCCCTCATGTCGAATCATATCTAACTCCTTTGTAGAATCTACCACTTTTTGAAAAGTAGAAGCAAAAGACGCAACCTAAGAAACTCCCATGTGAATCAAAAAGATAAATCCCTTGACAAACCTTCTAACTCTCTCAGCCTCAGTAGGAAGTATTATAGAAGCATGCCTAGCCAAGGCATGCAATTTAACCTCATATTCCATAATTAACATACCATTTTGCTACAAACTCTTAAACTCAACCCTTTTTCATCCCTCTCACTGTGAGGGAGAAACTTATCTAAAAATACCTAAGTAAGCTGAATCCATAAAAGTGAAGATAACCCAGTTGGCCTGCTAGTAATATAATCCCTCCACCATTGCTTGGTAGGGCCAATCATTTGTAGTCAACTCTATAAGACTCCACTAACCCAAGATTATGCAATCTCTCATGACAACTGAATATAAACTCATAAACATTATCATTTAAGTCACCTGTGTAAGTTGGAGTATTCATCAATTTGAACCTTCCAAATATCTTCTGCTCATCCGCGGTCATATCAGGTCTACTAACCAAATGTAATGTAACATCCGACAATGCCATAGTGTCAAATCCATTAGTTGTAGCAGCAGCTGGCTGAGTACGTGGAGTCTGAGAACCTGGAGCAACCATATGATCTGGAGTTTGGCCTCCAATACGAGTCTGTGAACCATTAAAGGGGACCGACATTGTTCTCTCTTGAGCCATCCCTTCTTAGAGTCCTAGTATACGAACCAAAGCATCTTGAAGCACAGAAGTGGCAATAAAAAAAGGTGGAGCCTGAGAGGGTCCATATTCCCGAACATGACCCTGCACATCCCCGTGAATCACATCTGCATCTGGAAATACATCCCCAGCATGACCCTGGATGGTTGTTGATATTTTTCTTCCCACATGTATCGTGATGCGGCCTCTTCTTCGATCTCACCCTCGTCCCCTACCTCTACCTAGCATAGTAACACCGTAAACAGGTACAAGATTAGGCTCCTGATCACCACTCGAAGATGCACGAGTTACCACCATCTATGAGAGAATAAGAAAATAAGGTTATAATTTCAACGGAGTCAAATTTGCACTACACAGAAGTTTCATAAATGTCTGATAGCCTCTCAAAGATAAATATGGATGTCATCATACTAATCCACAAGACTACACCAGACATTACTCTTGTACTCGTGAGACTGATGAACCTAGAGCTTTGATATCAAGTTTGTCACGACCTTGAAACATGATTTATGATGGCACCTATACTCCCAACCTATAGGTCAACCAACCAAATAAATTTTTAACTCAACGTAATAAATAAAGTGAAATATAGATAACAAACTAATATCCTGAATAATAAGTCCCTTATAAGTGTGAAATACGGAAAGCTAAAATACCACCCAAGATTTGGTGTCATAAGTACAGGAGCTTCTAAAACAGTAATGCAAGTCAAAAACTAAGATAACAATTCTAAACACAAGAAATATCCTTTCTAGATATGAAAGAAGCAGAAAATTTAATGAGGTAGAGGGAGGTATGGACTGCGAGATAGCCAAGAAGCTCACCACAACTCCAAGATAATTCAAGCTTGAACTCAAACAACTCCACGGGATGCGCTCGTACTCAGAACTGAATCTACACCACAAAAGAGTACAAAAAATGTAGTATGAGTACGAAACCACATGTACCAAGCATGTTCTATTGACCAAAAATAAAGAAATAGTGACAAGAGTATATATAAAAATTATCATCTTCTAGTATTGTAAGTTTGTACTATACTTGATAATAAAGTTCTATCAAATAAAAATAATCAAATATCACATAATGTTCAACACTAATAAAGCACAATCAACAAGAATAAAAAGTATAATAAGATTCAACGCAACACCATGAAATGATGCACCTTAAATGTCAAGTCATCCTTAAATAGTATATACACAATACCTCTCGGGAATACATCGAGAGTTTGTGATCCATGGGGGACTCCGGTCCATATACAAACACAGACGATCTTTAGGTGTCTATATAGACAATCTCAACGTACTATCATAAATTCAACCATCCCTAGCATAGACGATCTCCACATGCCAAACTTAAATTATAACAATGATCTGAAGACACACTTAATATCATGTCAATACGTGTGCATAATATAACGTCAATAATATAGGAGATGGTGATGCATTACAATCCAAAAATTATTTATATAACATATAATCACCTCAGCTCTCACAAGTATATGGTTTAATAAAGAAATATAACCACATAAAAAAATTAAGTTATACTACATCAACTAATGCTCATATGCTTTGAAATTCTTGGATTACAATCCACCATCCTATAGTAATAAAATTTCCTTTTAGAACACCAGTTCTTGCACCAATACCTGTCACACCATTGGTACGAGACCCCCATCTTTCACCCTTACCCATTCTCTATTTCATTGTTTTAATCTTAAATTAAAAAGACATTCTTCAAAGAAGTCTGAAAAGTCTTAACATACCTTGAAAATCGAACATATGTCACAAATTCTCAAGATTTTGGCTTGCCTTTCATAAAGTTCTAAATATTTCCAATTTATTAAATATGCATGCTTCGTAAGTATATGAGTCCACAAACATCCATATTACAATAGTTCTAGCCTAGGCATCTAAAAGTTAAATTCTTGTTTTATGAACCCCAATTTCTTAACTTGGATAAAGATTGCTACCTTTTATGCCTTAAATATTTTGAACTTGCATACACATACTTTATCATCTCAAACCTTATGTTATCTTAATATCCACATCCAGTAACCAAAGATGGAACGTCATAAATTTTTTAAACAACAAAATTTTTCACATATCATAAACCAACCAAATAATTTCTAATGATAAGGCTTAATAATAAAACAGTAACACATGTAGGAAATTTCAGGTTCACATCTCCTTTTTATACCATTAACTTCCTATTGATTATCATCCTCTTTATCCAACCATTATGCAGTAAACAAAAATGACTTCTTTCCCCCCCCCCTATACTACTAAATTAGAATACACTTACACTTAGCTCTCAATTAGCAAAACAATCGATAAGAACATATAAAAAATTTTAGATTATTTATCTGAAGGTGCAATGTACTTATGAGACGGCGTACGAAACTTGCACATGCCTTGTTTCTTTTTCCTTTTAAAAATAATAGGTTATGATGCAAACTATTATATCCCACTACTTCTTTTAATATATGAGTCAAGTTTTGCATACGATATTAAATAAATTTAAAACTTAATCCATTAATCACCAATTATAAAAACTGTTTAACATTTACCCATAAGTTGGTATCTAGTACCTAAAATAACCTAATTAGTCATTACAAAATTATTTCTAAATAATGGATAAAATTATGTATTTAAAATCATATTTTTAGAATTTTATAAATTTGTTTACTATATTATTTCATCTCTCTTATTTTTGTGCGGGTTTTCAACTTCAATAGAAGATAAGTGAAAATTAAAATAAGAATAAGAGTAATATGAAATATGCAAAAATGTGACATTTACTAATTTGTAAAAGTTTATGAAGGTAAAGACTAAACAATTTCAAAACTAAAAATGTATAGATTTTTATAAAGTATTATATATATACACACATACCCGGACTATCTTCTTTTTTAAAAAAAAAAAGAACAAAATTTATAATAGTACAAATATGAAATTTGAATATTGGTGGTAATGATGTCAATGAAAAGTATCAGATTTAATAAGTAAATTTATTTTTGTCTTTATTGTTTCATTTGAAAGTAAAAAATTGAGAAAAGACATAAATCCTCTCCCTCTCCCCCAAACTTGGCAGCCAAACTTACTTTAGCACCTAAAGTACACGGGCATTCATTTACCCCGTTAACATCTTTACACTATTTTATCTCAACCCTATTAGCACCAACCTAGTTGAGGAGAGGGTGTTGTTGGACTACGTGCCATGTCATTCATCCACTTAATTAATGAAATATTAATAAAGTACCAACCCATTCTAAAAGAAAAACCCGACCCACTTATTAACAAATATCCCTAAATCTTCTAATCGACGTTTTACCTAAATTCCTAAACCATCTTCTAATCTATATCTCTATCTCAGGTGATTCTGAAGTAAGTATCTAGCTCTTTTGAATTTGTGATGTTTATCGAGGAAAATGGAGTTAGTCAGGTAAATAATGCATGATTTGAATTCGATTTTAAGGTTTTATGTTGAATATTTTTTATTGTGCCTGAGTTTTGGGTTACTAAAAAGTTGACCAAAACCTTTTTTTGTAATCTTTTCCCTTTGGAATGGATGTGCACATTACCTTGAGGCTTCACCACAGTGGAAAATTACAAAAAAAAGCTCGTATTAAGTATATTGGAGGTAATTTTGCTGATTGTTTTGATGTAGATGTTGATAAATTATCCTATTTTGAGTTTGTTTATTATGTTAAGGAAATTGGGTATAATTGTAATACTTGTATTGTCTATATTAGACCACTTAGAGCTCGTCACCTTATAGAATAAAAAGTGATAGGGATATTATCGGTATTTTGCCTTAGTTAAAAAACGGATAAATTTATTGAACTTTATGTATCTCATTTAATTGAATAACCCAATGTGGTCCCTTCCATTGAATATGTAAAAGATAGAGGTGGTAAATATAATCATATTTTTGATAAAGAATCTAGTCAAATCTTTGGGGTTAGTGAAGATTTAGGATTTCAAGAGTTTGTACAACCTCGAGATCCTGCTGAGACTACACAACCTCAAAAACCTGCTGAGACTACACAACCTGAACAATTTAGTGAGTTTTCACAGTCCCAATAATTTTGAGACTACACAACCTCAACAATCGGCTGATACTATACAACTTGAACAATCAAGCGAGATTGTATTGGCCCAACAACCTGTTGAGACTACACAACCTCCATAACTTGCTAAGACTACACAATGTGAACAACCTGATGAAATTGCACAACCCCAACAACCTGTTGAGACTACACAACCTGAACAACCTGGTGAGATTGCAAAGCCCCAACAACTTGCTGAAACTATAAAACCTAGTTATACTAAAACTTTTATTGATGTTGGGGATGAGTTGGGTGGAACTTTTTCTACTTTTGCATCTGATATTCCAAGTATTGAATCTGATTAGAAAAGTGAAACTGAGGTTGGTCAAGATTCAGACTATGTAGATGAAGCTGGAGAATTTGATAGTGATGCCCATAAGTAGGTTAGACTTCTTAGAAAAGAAAAAAGAGCTACCAAAATTATTTTTTTAGAAAAAAAAGAGAAAAGAAAAGACCCCTAGATCTGAAGGTGTTAATTTAGGAAAACAAAGGAGTAGATTTACGATATGATGAGTATTTGTCCAAGGAAAAAATACTTTAGAGGGTAAGATAGGTGGAGATGAGTCATACTTGGATTCAAATGAGGTTATTAGCTTTGAAATAGATATTGATGTAGAAGTTGATGAGGAAGGCAAGGTTGAACAACCTATAAGAAGAGAAAAAAAAACAAAAAGGGCAAAAAGAAATAAAAATAGAGTTGTCTTTCATCCTAATTATCAGTCAATAGTTTGGTAGACTGGTCTTGCTTTTGAAAGTGTTCAGCAGTTTAGAGAGCTCATTACTAGATATGTTGTTCAGGAACATATTGTATTCGAAAAGTATGTTAGTCAATCAACTAAGGTGAGGGTTAAGTGTACAACTGGTTGTGCATGGTTGTTATTTGGGAGTAATGATTCAAGAATAGGTGATTTTATGGTGAAGAATTACAATTCAGTGCACCATGTAATGGTACAATAAAAAATAAACTTATCATCTCAAAGTACTTGTCAAAATAGTACAAGGATAGAATCATTTCTCAACTAGGCATTAGAGTTTTTCAGTTGCAAGCTTTAGTGAAAAAGAGTTGGAGATGTATATTGGGAGGATAGTAGCAAGAAAAGACAGAAACATTGTATTGAAAAAAAATTATGGGTGATCATGTAGGAGAGTTTAAAAGAATTTTGGATTACAGAGATGGGCTCTTAAGGACAAACCCAAGCAGCACATGTGTGATGAGGCTTAGCAAAGAAACCTTTGAGGGTGGAAGAAAAGTGTTTCAATCATTTTACATCTGCTTTGATGCTTTGAAGAAGGCATTCAAAGTTAATTGTAGAAGGTGCATTTTCTTGGATGATTGATTTTTGAAGGGGTTTACAAAGGCCAATTACTTGTGGCTATTTGTAAGGATGGAAATAACTAGATTCTACTTATAGCAAGGGTTGTGGTTGAAGTTGAAAACAAATTCACTTGGAGATGATTTGTGAAGATTTTAAGGGACGATCTTGAGCTTGGAGATGAATCTGAATTGATCATTACCACTGATATGCAGAAGGTATTTTGTTCATTTTTATTCATTAGAGAATATACTTTTTGTAACTATATTGTATATATTTAATAATGTTGTCTGATTTCTTTCAATTTTAATGAAGAGTATTGATAAAGCTATGCAAGATGATATGCCAAAAGCAAAACAAAGAATGTGTGCAAGACACATTCTAGCCAACTGGTCCAAAGATTGGAGAGGTGTTGAAAGAAGAAATTGCTTTTGAAGATGTGCCAAATCCACATATGAGAAGGAACTGAAGAGAAATCTGGATCATATGGAGAAGCTAGGGAAGAACATATTTTAAGACCATGGTACAATATAAAGAGGTGGTCTAGAGTATACTTCCACTTTCATAGTTGTTGTGATAGTGTTGATAATAATATGACTGAATGTCACGATCCAAAACGGGCCGTGAGTGGCACCCACACTTACCCTCTTAGGTACACGAACCAACATAAAAATCTCAATCTATAATAACATTTCACTTACAAAATATAGTAATAATCGAAAGGTTAAACTCATAAGCAGAAATAACTCAGAATTACTGAGTTTATGACTTAATGTTCCCCAAAATCTGAAAGTCATCGAATCAATGACACTAATCTCAAAAAACCAAGTGTAAGAATATCAACATCAAAATGAATGAACAAGTGGTTTATGTCTGAAAGCTAAGTATACCATAACAAGAGTAATAGGATCCAACACGATATAGAGAAATAACTCACCCTGGAAATTAATGTGCTGAACATTGGCTAGAGCTGAGGGTTAGTCGAGGTCAATGGAACACTCGTTGCACTACACAAAATAAAAAAAAGAAAGATATGAGTAGGGATCAGTACGGACAATATATAATGAGTAGGTTTTCATGATCCAAGACTAGGGCCTAGACATGACACAGTGAATGAGAAGTTCGAAGACAACCCAAACAAGCTTCTTGATTGTAACTTGCACACATCCTTGATTCTGGAAGCAATATTAAGCAATAATAAGATTTAATTAATAAAAAGGAAAAGTGGGACTAAGAGAAGTCTTTGATAATTATAAAAGCATATAAAGATTCAAGATCATAGCATATACAAAATATAGCATCCAACAACACTTCTAACTTCGAATGGATCAAGGGTCAAGACACTTCCCAGGCTCAACCTCATTATAATAAGCATCCATCATAAAGAATAAGTGTCAACATAACGTGAAAGAAAATAGATATCGTCCCCGGATATGAGGACTCACCAAGAGCTATCTTTGAACAGTCCAACTAGTCACATGGAGGAGTATGATTGATAGGAGCTCCGTTCCCTACATGGTGACATCATGTAACCATAAAATATGCGTTATTACTTGAAATGTACTAAGTATGCGGGTGCAATGTAACAAGAATCATAAGCATAACAAATCAATATGCATAATCATAGGCAATAGACATGAGCTCAATAAGACATGTATATTGAATGCTTAGGTGTACTAGAGGGTAAATAGTATAGCATGAGTCATGAACTCATCTAGTAGGTAATAGATAATACATGATATTAAGTCATACATAAGGGTAATACTTGCAACATGGTTCATGACCCCTTCACGTAGAACATTAGATAATACATCATAATAAGTTGTACATGAGGGTAAGGTGTATAACATGATTCATGACCTCTTTATGTGGACATTTGCCTTGTACTAGAGGGTGAGGAGTACAACATGATTTATGACCGCTTCTAATAGGCTTCACAATTCACAAGAGCATAAAACTTAGCATAAGAGCTCAATGGTTCACTTATAGATTATAAAGACTCATCATGATCTCAATGCATGTTTGGGAGCCCATAATTATTGTAAAATACTTGACTGGTAAATCATATATTAGTTCGTCAACAACTGAGAATTCTTATCATGTAATTTTATCAAACACATGGTGGGTTCATGATACTTATTCAAAGTTATGCAACTCAAGAGTATAACAAGAAGAGTAAAATCAATTCAAAATCAACCCCCTAAAATTGTAATAAAACTCCTAATTTGGGTATCATATAATCCATATCAAAAGTTTATCATAGTTCATAGTCTTCATAAATCAAATCATGCATAATCTCAATAAATATAAATCAACTCGTGGAATAAGTGTAAAGTAGACATTCATGCATAACCAATCAATACTTGATAAAACCCCAACATAATTTATGGTCATATTTCATAATAAAAGATATCTATGAGTAATACAACTTGAAATCATGTAATTTTTATAAAAAGAAAAGGTTGGGCTCCATAGGTGAAAAGACCCGTGGATGAAGACCCACATACCTTAAACTTGGATTTTCTTGAAATTGAGTTGAGGGAAACTTGAAGCTTGAGATGGGTTCCTGAGTTCCAAAATTGAGCTTGAAATCCTTGAATTTGAATGAGAGATTTGATAAAGTCTTGAAGAGGTTTTAGAGAAGGTTTTGTGAGTTAAAGAGTTGAAAATGGCTAAATATGGAAGATTTCACGTTTAAATGGACATTGGATAATTGCTCAAATGCCCCCGACGAAATAAGAAAATTAAGGAAAAACTTACACTGGTCCGCGCCCCTGGGGCGACGCGAACCAAACTTGCCTGACAAAATACACTACTCTGCGCTCCTGGCGCATCACAGGCTGAGCGCGGACAACCATTGAAATTAAAAAATTAGCAAAAATTATTTTTTTCTACGGGTCTTCTACAATCCAGGTTATACCCATTTCCTGCTCAATTTTTTCCCATGATCAAGAATGTGAAGTTAGATTTCTGAAATCACGCACAAATTTTGAGATATATGAAAATTATGATTATGGGGCATTCAAAAGCATATGAAGGGGCTTTTCATAGGTATCGTCAACCGACTCAAAATAGAAATCAATATGCATAAAATAATAGCAGAAAATCAACTATAACACTTAACAGATAGCAACATCAAGAACGAGCATACAACAAATCAACGATATCAATAATACATATGAGGACTTAGGCCTCTACATCACACTTCTTTTGGGGGATAGGTTCTTTGAAATTGAGTATATTAAATTATTTTAATATATTTTCCTTTATTATTATCGTGTTGGCAGGTTCTTTGGAAATGAGTATATTAAATTATTTTAACATGTTTTCCTCAATTATTATCATGTGGGAATGTGGCACCCGATCTAATATATATATGGGGGGTGTGGGTATGTGTGTGGGTGTGGGTGTGGGTGTGGGTGTTTTTATGTGTGTGTGTATCGAAACGTAACACCTGATCCTATAATATATGTGTCAGAGGTGACACCTTATCTTATAATATATATGTGTCAGAATGTGATACTCGATCCATAATATCATGCCAGAGTGTGACACCCGATCTATAATATCGTGTCGAAATGTGACATTCGTCCATAAATTATGTCGAAACGTGACACCCGATCCAAAATATCGTGTCGAAACATGACACTTGATCCAATATATATAATTCATTATTATTTATCATTATCAATGTTTCATCAAGACTTCTTTATTCAAGGCATCACTATAAGAGGTCAAGTTCAAGATTATAGGTTTCATGGTCTTGGGATTGCAGACCAATCACAACAATATATTAGTCAACCAAACCACAACAATTAAGTGCATAGAAAATATCACAACTTTACTCAATGACTATTAATCACTATTAAGAGTCTCTCTATTAGATAGAACAAACCATAACCTACCTCAAATGGAAGAATCAAAGCCAAACTAGTTCACCACTGCTCCTTCCTTCTTCAATGCCTCGAAACGTTTCAAATCTATCAAATATATAATATTCATAAGAAGACAAGTCCATAGACACTCATATTCCTATATATTTAGCCTAATTCTATAATTAATTTTCTAAATCTCAAACCTAAGGTTAAGTCTTAAAACCTCCAAATAACACAACACTAAAGGTATTAAAATAAAATCAAATATCTAATATTACCTATAGTAATATAATGAAACTTAAATCATAATATGATAACTAAAGGAATAAGTTAAAAATAAATCAAAATTACCTAAGCTAATGACGAAGTCAGTGAATGACTATAGGGGCTAATCCATAATATATGAATGCATTAATTGCTTATTCTGGTCTTGTAATATTATCTTACTTGACAAACATCTATGAGAAATTGTGTCCAACAGTTTCTATTCCCAATGTACAGTACCAACATTGATAGGATCTGTTAGTCTCTTAACCCACTATATACATAATTATACTGAGAAGTCAATATTCTATAATATTATGTGTAAACTTTTGAACATAGATTCAATGTGAAAATTTCCAACCATGAGGTTGGT